>JAJJMB010005149.1:986885-1255350 GCA_023531105.1 Papaver atlanticum
AATTATATAAACAAATATAATGCGGAAAAGAAATAACACAGACACCATAAATTTTGTTAACGAGGAAACCGCAAATGCAGAAAAACCCCGGGACCTAATCCAGATTGAACACCACACTGTATTAAACTGCTACACAAACACTATCCAACTACAAGATTAACTTCGAACTGGAATGTAGTTTAGCCCTAACCAACCTCACACTGATCAAGGTACAGTCGCGTTCCTTACGCCTCTGAATCCCAGCAGGACTCTACGCACTTGATTCCCTTAGCTGATCTTACCCACAACTAAGAGTTGCTACGACCCAAAGTCGGAGACTTATAAACCAATCTGTCTCCCACAGAAAAGTCTATTAAGATAGATAAATCTGTCTCTCACAGAAATACCTATGAAGTTTTGTTCCGTCTTATGATAAATCAAGGTGCACATGAACCAATTGATAATCCAGTCTTATATTCCCGAAGAACAGCCTAGAAATATCAATCACCTCACAATAACTTAACTATATGGTAGTAGAACAAGTTATTATGGAATCACAAAGAATGGGACGAAGAGCTTTGTGATTACTTTTTATATCTTACCTATCAGAGATAATTCTCGAGTTAATCTTAGAGAAGATAATACTCAATACGATAGAACAAGTAAGATCAGAATACGCAACTACATAGAAAATAGTTGGATATGGCTTCAGAATCCCAATGAAGTCTTTAAGTCGTTAACCTACACGGTTTTGGAATAAACCCAAAGTTAAAGGAGAATCGACTCTAGTCACAACTAGTATCACACATGAGGTGTGGGGATTAGGTTTCCCAGTTGCTAGAGTTCTCCCTTATATAGTCTTCAAATCAGGGTTTGCTTAGTTAGCTTAGAAACAAAACATTCATTATTTAACGTTAGATGAAATCCTGATTTAAGATGCAAATTAAGTTTTGCTTGAAACCAAAGCAATATCTCTCCACCGTTAGATGGACTTAGCTTGTCACACACAAATGAAATGTTCTTCATTTAGATATGGGCAACGTACCTAAACGTGTACATTTGTTGGTTCAACAACAGTTAACCAAAGTTATCCATATGAACTCTTTTGTCTAATCCGCATTCATCTAACACATTTAGATCAACTTATGATAATCAAAGATAGTCAAAGGATCTAATTGTGTTCTTCATAGAGTTGTTCAATTATTCATTATCTTATAGTAAAATACATGAACGAATCGAAGCAAAATCGGATTGATTCGAAGGAATCAATTCATGAACATTTAAACCCATGGTTTGCAAAGATTGCATTCCTTATTATATAAATGTATTTTGTTCATGAGTATGAAAACATACTTTTCCGATTTTAGAACTTGAACCACTCAATTATGCGAATGGGTATGCATACTCAAGTTCCGGAAAGTTGGTCTTGACCAACAATATGCGAACGGGTATGCATACTGTAGCTCCGGACCTAACTTCAGGTAAAACTGTTTGCGAACGGGTACACATACTTGGTTCCCGGACTTTCACAGTTGAAACCGTATGCAAACGGGTACGCATACCTGGTTTCCTGACCTAAACCTTATCAACACAGTTTGTACCTGAGTACGCATAATGTGATGGTTTTCCAGATAAAAGTTTTATCTCTAAACTCCTAATTCAATCATTGAAACATTCTTAGAAGACGACAATGGATGTTTCACACATACCATTAGCTAATAAGCAATTCTCAAGTGATTGAATGATCAATATGAAACTTTCCAAGTCGACATCAAATGACTGTCTCACACAAATCATGTAAGATGTTTCAAGGCAATTTCCACATGATTATCTTTTGACATAAAGTCAAGAATGATGGTGAATGTAGCTAAGACAGAAAGCTACCAACATATTTCAAGAAATAGATAAGCGAGTTATACTCAGCTCGAAATATCAAATGTGTATGATATGAAAGACTATATCATATACGACTTTTTTCAATAGGAGATATGTAAGAATATAATAGACTTTCTGAGTCATAGAAAAGTTTTAGTCTCCACATACCTTTTGTTGATAAAGTTCCTCCGAGTTATTCAGTAGATCTTCGTCTTTAGTTGTAAGCGCCGTGAAGTCGAAAGCTCAACTACACAATCTATCCTAGTACGAAACACCTATTGGTAGACTAGAAATCAAGACTATAGTTTTGATCAACTAAACTTGACAAACAAGCTTGAG
Source organism: Papaver atlanticum (assembly GCA_023531105.1). Lineage (NCBI taxonomy): Eukaryota > Viridiplantae > Streptophyta > Magnoliopsida > Ranunculales > Papaveraceae > Papaver > Papaver atlanticum. The sequence continues at coordinate 989,079 of JAJJMB010005149.1, forward strand.
ATAGCAACGCTTGCGAGTTCGACCGAGCAATGCTCTAACATTAACAAAAGCCTCAGTGGCAACAGAAGACCAATGAAAAGAATCCTTCTTCAATAAGTCAGTTAAAGGTCTACATATAAGACCATAATCCCTTACAAATTTTCTATAATAACTTGTCAGGCCCAAAAATCCTCTAAGGGATTTAATGCTAGCAGGTGTAGGCCAATTCACCATGGCAGAGATCTTCTCAGGATCAGCCATAACTCCATTAGCAGTAACAATATGCCCTAAATACTCTAATTCAGGCTGACCAAAATAACACTAAGAGATGTTTGCATATAGTTTATGTTCCTTGAGAATTTCTAAAACAATTTGTAAGTGAAGCATGTGGTCCTCTAAAGAAGAGTTATAGATTAAAATATCATCAAAGAATACAAGAACAAATTCCTAAGATATTCTTGGAAAATGTTATTCATAAGAGCCCGAAAGGCTGTTGGAGCATTGGTTAGACCAAATGGCATTACCTTGAATTCAAAATGGACATGATGAGTCCTGAAAGCAGTTTTGTATGTGTCAGAAGGATAAACCCTGATTTGATGATACGCAGACTACAAATCAATCTTTGTAAAAAGCCTGGAGCCATGTAACTCATCCAACAGCTTATCAATGACTGGGGTTGGGAATTTATCTTTGATTGTAATGCTGTTTAACTTCCTGTAATCTACACAAAACCTCCAGGAATCGTCATTCTTCTAACAAGTAAAATTGGAGAAGCAAATGGACTGTTGCTTGGTTGGATAATACCAGAAAGTAACATTTCTTGGACCAAGTGTTCAACAACTGACTTCTGAATGTATGGGAATTTATAAGGTCTCAAGTTGACAAGCTCTGAATTAGGTTGGAGAGGTATTTTGTGATCCAACTCTCTTTAAGGTGGTAGAGTTTTAGGCTCAGAAAAAACATCAGCAAACTGATTGAGTAGACTTGATATATGTGGTGGAGGCTGAGATTGACCAGTGGAGGTGGAAATAGAGAACAGTTGTCATTGTGAATGCTTTTGAAAAAACTTTTTAACTGCAGAGCCACTCATCATACTCAGTGATGGTTGCTATGTGATGCCATGTAAGGTGATCTTCCTACCTTGTGCTTGAAGGAGATACATAACTTGGATAAGTTGAACAATACATCTCCTAAGTTTCTTAACCAATCTGCACCCAAAACAATATCACACCCTCCCAATGGAAGGAGTCTCAAGTGACCACAGAACTTGTGTCCTGGCATAGTCCACTCAAATTTAGAACATAGGCCAGAGCTGACACTTTTATCACCATTGGCCATAGTGACCAGTAAACTAGCAGTTTGTTCTATGGAGCACCGTAAACTTTTGGCTAAGGCACGGTCAATGAAACTGTGAGTGCTACCAGTATCTATAAGAATGGAGATGGCCTTCTTCTTTACAAAACCAAGTATTCTAATACTGCCAGCTGAGACATTACCTATCAAAGCATGTAAGGAGATTTCCATATCACTCTCAACAAGAGGTTCTTCATCAGTTTCATGCTCAGCCTCTCCTCCCTCCTCATAAATTTCCTTAGCTTCTGCTCATATCAATACACATAAATACTGTTTTCGACAATTGTGGCCTCTCCTGTAGGGTTCATCACAATTAAAGCATAACCCCTTTGCTTTTCTGGCTTGGACTTGTTCAGGAGTGAGTCTTTTGAGTGGTAGTGTGGGGCTGACTTTAGGTGGTGGTGGTTGAGGAGGTGATTGTTAAGTGCATATTTTGCATATATTTAGTGTCGAATCCATGCTAGTAATTGCTATATATTCTTGTGAATTATTGTATATTACTCTTGTTTTCTCTTATTTATGTTTTGCTAGGTGAATTATCCAAAAGAAGTGAATTTGCACTTAATTGTGCAATGGTAAGAAGTTAGATGCAAGCGGAGAAGGGACAAATACCAAGTGGAACTCATTCGAATCTAGGAGTCCTAGATATCATCTCGAAGAGGAAGAAAAGACGAAGCCAATGGCGAAAGAATGGAGTAAATCCGACATCGTATGAAGAATCTATAAGCATTTAAAGCGAGCCGAAGTTGTCGAAAAATATAGAAGCACAGAATTTGTAAAGGCACCCGCCTGAATTACTAAAGGAAGCCAAGGAACATGAATGAATTGTCAGTCCTCTAAGACTGACAGTTGAAAGCGTGAGTGTTAAAGGCAGACATCAAGTTTACTTGGGCTGCCTCCATCTTCTCCTTCACCTCACGATCAGTTCAGGGAGGTTCCGGCTGAGCTTTTTGACGCTGATGGATATGGAACTCGTGGGTTAAGGCTGAAGTGATGGATTTAGAACTGTCGAGTGATAAGTATGAGGAGAGGGAGTATTTGCTTGCCGCCATTGTTGCTGCGATGTTGATTGGTGCTGTGATGCTGGAATATGTTGGCAATGGCTGCTGCCGTTGGTGATGGATGCTTGCAGACACGATGGCTGGTGGTTGAGAAAGAGCTCGAAATCAGTTGAGCTAGGGAATATCGCAGAAAAATGGAGCTCAACTGATTCACAGGGAGACGAGTAGAGGAGACGGCAAATGACAGTAACGTTGGTTGTTGTTGTCTATGTACTCGGTGATTGAAAATAGGGAACTGTGATGGTGATTGATTATCGAAGACAGAAAACAGAGATGGAAAAGAATGGAGAGTAGTAGGTTGTTGATAATAGTTCAAACTCGAGTATATTGGCTTGGTGCCATTGAGGCAGTGAGATGATGTTCATGGTTGATGTGGGTGCTGCTTTGGTTCGAATAGGAAAGTGATGATCGGTAGTTGGAAGGAGTTGGCCGAGTTTAAAAAGTCAGGGAAAGCTACAGAGGGGTTTCTAACCGTAGCCAAACTCAGGTGGATTTACGGTGTGAAGATTATTGGAATATATGTGACGAATCAATCAAGAAAAGATATAAGAAGACCAAGTCATTTATGTAGTAATCTAGCTAGTCAATCCTCCATTCTAGCTGGATAAGCTTTACCTAGTCAAGTTTGTTATCTAGGTTTAGGTTTACTGTTTGCATATCCTATTATCATATAAATAGGAATATTCATATACTTGTAATCCTATCTCAGTATGTATTGAAGATCAAATATATTATCTCACCCTTCGGGGTTTTATCAGTGGATGTAGGTCAAGTAGACTGAACCACTATAATCTTCCGTGTGTTCTCTATTTTCCTCTTCCCATTCATATTTTATGATGGTACAAAACAGGAAAAGATCCTGATCAAAATTGCTTCCGTTTTCTCGTTGATTTTTTTTGCTTTCCTGATTTTATCGATTGATTTCCTTTGGCTAATATTCAATTTTTTTTTTCATTTTCTATTGAATTTAGCATATTAGAGTCATCGTCTACTATCACGAACCTTGTCATCAACAAGGTTTATTTATCCATATCGTTTTAATATTGTTATCCATCAGTTTACCGATAGCATTAATTTTCTTTTGAAATCCTTTTGTTTTCTAAAGATATGATTCTCAATTTTAGTTCCATTCAAGACTAAAATTATTTTTTCCCTCGTTAACAAGATTTTATCCTGAAAGACCCATTTTTTTGCTTCCTTATTGATCTATATCCAAGATCAAATACTTTTCGATTGCTGTCGGTTCCTAATACAACATATGCTCGAGTTTTCTTTTTTTACATCGACAGATACTTTGTCATATGTGTTTTCATTTTTTTTTTCTAATAATGTCATAATTAAACAATTAGACTATCAGGGTTTTATTCATCTTGTATTGATTGGGCCAACCATAGCTTTATCGGTCAAGCTAATATTTCAGAATTAATGTATTGTCTGCTTAAGATTGGTTTCTTCAGTTTAGCCTTTAGAACCAAAATTGTTATTTTTCTTTCTTTTTGGATGCTATGAACGACGGCACTCACATCACAAATGATGTTTCTATTTCTCTGCTTCATTGGGTCGGATTTCGGGGCCATGTTTGGACAATACCAGAATGGCTCTACCAATATGAAAATTCAGGGATTGGTTTTATACAACTGTATAGCACTGGGGTTTCTCAAGTTAACTATTATAATTGAGTTGAAGTTATGTGGTTATAATCAAAGAGAACACCGTTTCGCTACTTCATCAACTGCTGTTGTTCTTTTGGTGTTGCAGTCTAGACTTACTGCCAAGCGTTATGGTGTTGCTGGTTGCTGTCCACGAGAGTTTCACCAATCATCCTTGTTGTTGTCCATGAGAGTTTCAGCAATCATTCTTGCCAAGTAGTTGTTCCCTCACGCACTAGTTCAAGTTGTACACTTCAAATACTTACGTGTCCAACTTGAGGGGGAGTATTGGAATATATGTGACGTATCAATCAAGAGAAGATATAAGAAGACCAAGTCATTTATGTAATCTAGCTAGTCAATCCTCTATTCTAGCTAGATAAGCTTTACCTAGTCAAGTTTGTTATCTAGGTTTAGGTTTATTGTTTTCATATCCTATTATCATATAAATAGGAATATTCATGTACTTGTAATCCTATCTCAGTATGTATTGAAGATCAAATATATTATCTCACCTTTCGGGGTTTTATTAGTGGATGTAGGTCAAATGGACCGAACCACTATAATCTTCCGCGTGTTCTCTATTTCCCTCTTACCATTCATATTTTATGAAAGATTAAACCGTACAAAAACTCAGTTGAAGTTACGGTATGGTTTTATCACCGTAGGTAATCACAGGAGAAGATACAATGGTGTTACCCAACTGTATGTAAACCCAGGGAAAGAAGAGAATTGTTCGTGAAAAAAATAGATAAATGCTTAAGCTGTCATTTCCACGGAACTGACAGGTTTACCAGATTTGGGACATGACCTGCTTTTGGAAGTTGCGAGTTTTAGTAATTTTTTTGGACCAGGATTCAGCGCACGGGCACATCTATACTTGGGTACTATATAAGAGGCTCTTCTAATATTTTTGGAGATATCTTTTTATCTTTAATCAATTTTTGGAGAGAAGAATACAAGGAAGAAAAGCTAGGGTTTGGAGCTATTTCCATCACCGTAACTATTTCTTTACCATTTTATCATATAAAACTCATGGGTTTTGTTAGTACCATGAGTTGCTAAACTTCTTAGTGATTGGGGATGAATTCTAAATTCTAGACATGATTTGAGTTATTATATAAATCTATTTTGAAGTTCTTCACATGATTATTGGTTGTTTATACTAATTAGAATATTTATGATTGATTGATAGATTGTTTAGGTGACCAACTGAATTAATTTGTTGATTCAATCAAATGCTAGTATTGTGTTAGGAGATAAGTAATAGTCGAATAATTCATACAAAAGTAGAGAACACAAGATCTTGCAGTGGGATTCCGTGTAGCAATTGTGTGTATAAACAACACTAGAAAGTGGACCTTGATCATTCGACCAAATTACACCTTGAGTGAGCTACTATTAGGTGGTTTAGATGAATAGAATCTGTTATTGGAGAGCTTCCGTACTCAGTGATTTAAGGAATTTAGGGGATATCACCAAGCTAGCTGCTATTCCACGGTTGGTAATAATCTGTAATTAATTGTATTAATGGATGAATATAATAACTTGATGGCGGTTTAGTAACGAAGAAGGATTCCTTGATAATATTTCTCTCAATTGCTTGCAATCTTAATTACTTTTAATTGCTTTATTGTTTACTTTGCTTTAATCTGAAACAAAAAACCCCATTGTGACACTTTTTGACAACTAAATCTCCCTGCTCTTTGTGGGAACGAACTTGACTTCCATTATATTATTTATTAAGTGAATGGATTTAAAATCACTAATATGATTGCACCTACGATACGCATCAAATTTTGGCGCCGCTGCCGGGGAGCAGTCGGTAGCTTTAGTTGTTTCTTTTTTTTTTATTTTTTTTTTTATTTTTAGTCTTTGATTTAGTTTTTTTGATAATTTTATTTCAGGTACTTAATCCCTGGCACTGAAACAGTGGGATTACCCAAGGTGCGGAATTCAAACTCGCAAGGGAACAATACTACAATCACATCAACAGTAGCAACAAGAACCCTCTACAAAAGAGATGGTTAATACATACAACGAGAGAGATGCTCCACCTCTGGAGAGGAAGTTAGGAGAGTTGGCATCTCCATGCTTAGATTCGCAACCACTGTGCATTACAATCACTAACCAGTGGAGCTGAAGTCAAATCTACTTCATAATCTACCAAAGTTCAAGGGACATCCGGTTGAAAATCCAAATCGACACCTTCAACAGTTCCAGAACACGATGACAAGTCTGAGGCATGCAACCATAGACAGAGATACGGCTATGCTATAAGCCTTTCCGTTCTCCTTGACAGACTTCCTCCAGGGAGTGTTATAACATGGAATGAGATGAAAAAGCTATTTCTGAAGAAGTATTTTCCGGCTTCCAAAGCGGCATCTGTTCGTAATGAGATTAGTGGCATTCTACAGATGTCTAGAGAATCTCTATATGAATATTAAGAGAGATATAAGAGGTTGGTGGCAAGCTTCCCACACCATAATATATCATCAACACTCATCATTCAGTATTTATATGGAGGATTACTTCCAGAACATAGAAACTTGATTGATGACGCCGTAGGGGGCACACTTACTAAAAAGAAAATCTCGCAGGCAATCAGTTTGATCAAGAGTATGTCCGCACAATCAGAGCAACAGATGAACAACATAGAGAAGATTGTATAACGAATGGCAGCAGTGATTATTCCTACTTATGAGGAAGAATCTGAACATGTGAATGTTGTATTTCCTAATCAGAGGCCTAGGTATGATCCCTACTCTAATACTTATAATCCAGGTTGGAAAGATCACCCAAATTTCAGTTATGTAAATCAGCAAGCTGCGGCTCCTAATCCTTATGCGCGACAGAGTGTGTTAGAGCATTGCTCGGTCGAACTCGCAAGCGTTGCTATCTCAAGCTTGTTTGTCAAGTTTAGTTGCCAAAACTATAAGTCTTGATTTCTAGTCTACTTATAGCTTAGTCTCGGATTAGGACAGTAAGTGTAGTTGAGCTTTAGACTCCACAACGTTCATCGAATGAATACAAAGAACTACTCAAGGGAACTTGTGGAACTTCATCAACAAAAGGTATGTGGAGACTTGAACTTATGTATCACTCAAAAGTCTATCTATTTTATCTCCTATTTTGAGACAAAAGTCATATTGCTATATAGACTTCAATTATACACATTTGCTATTTCGAGCCGAGTTTATCTCGCTTATCTATTTCTCGAAATATGTGTTGGTAAGCTTTCGCTTTAGCCAAGTTCATCTTTACTCGTGACGAAAGTCATATTATTTCAATAACTTGAAAATCGCTTTGATGAAAATAGTTGGTGGATAACAACTATTTTAACATCCTCTAAGAAAGTTCCAATGATTGAAATTAGAGTTTAGAACAAGTAACCATGTTTGGATATAAACATAGTGTGTTCTTACATTTGTGTAAAAGTCCAAAAACCGGGAACCTAAAGTATGCGTACCCGTACGCGTACTGGCGGTTGTTGTCACGCCCGTGAATTTTGCTGGAGTTTGGAAGTAAAAAACAAACTCAATCCGGGTACTTAAGTATGCGTACCCGTTTGCATACTTAAGCAGGTTACTTTCTAAAATCGGTTTGTTCATGAACTAAAACATTTATATAATAAGGAATGCAATCTTTGCAAACCGTGGCTATAACGTTCATGAATTGATTCGAGTGAATCAAAATCGATTTTTCTTCGATTGTGTCTTGTATACTTCTATGAGATCTAAGCAATTGGACAACTCTCTAACTAGTTCATTTGAGTCATTTGAACTAGTTATGGTAAAGATGCATAAGGTTGATATGAAAGTGCTCATTTGGCTAACCATTGGTTAACTATTGTTGAACCGACTAAGTGTACACGTTTAGGTACGATTACTCAAACCTAAATAAAGGTACATTTCATTTGTGTATAACAAGCTAAGTTCGATCTAACGGTTGAAAGATATCATCTTGAATCTAATAAGGTTTTCATCTAACGGTGAATATTGAATGTTTTGTTACCAAGGTAACTTAGATTGCAAACCCTGATTTGAAATCTATATAAAGGAGAACTCTAGCAACTGGGAAACCTGATCCTCACACCTCCTATGTGATACTAGTTGTATAAGCTAGAGTCGATTCTCCTTTAACCTTAGGTTTTTCACGAAACCCTGTAGGTTAACAACTTAAAGACTTCATTGGGATTGTGAAGCCAAACCCAACTATTTTGTAGTTGCGTGATATGATCTTGCTATAATCTATCGTGATTGAGTACAATTGTAAGATTGGCTTGAGATTTATATCTCCGATTGGCAAGATTGAAAAGTAGTCACAAACACCTTCTTCTCATAGTTTGTGATTCCATAATATCATGTTTCGTTAATCGATTAAGATTATTGTGAGGTGATTGATAATACTAGGCTGTTCTTCGGGAATATAAGTCCGGGTTATCAATTGGTTCCTGTTCACCTTGATTTATCAAAAGACGGAACAAAACTCATAGGTATTTTTGTGGGAGACAGATTTATCTATTAAAATAGACTTTTCTGTGTGAGACAGATTTGTTTATCAAGTCTTCGACTTTGGGTCGTAGCAACTCTTCGTTGTGGGTGAGATCAGCTAAGGGAATCAAGTGCGTGGTATCCTGCTGGGATCAGAGACATAAGGAGCGCAACTATACCCCGAATCAGTGTAAGATTGATTAGGGTTAAACTACAGTCCAGACCGAAGTTAGCTTTGTAGTAGGCTAGTGTCTGTAGCGGCTTAATACAGTGTGGTATTCAAATCTGGACTAGGTCCCGGGGTTTTTCTGCATTTGCAGTTTCCTCGTTAACAAAACTTCTGGTGTCTGTGTTATTTCTTTTCCGCATTATATTTTTTTATATAATTGAAATATCACAGGTTGTGCGTTGAATCGATGAATTGATAAATCCAACCTTTGGTTGTTGATTGAAATTGATTGATCCCTGAACATTGGTCTTTGGTACCGTTCAAGTTATTTCTCTTGTATTCAATCAGGCTCGCAAATTCCTATTTGTTTGATTGCGGATTGAATCGAGAAATTGAGATATAACTCTTTGATATACTTTTCTTCAGATTGAGTCTAACTGTCTAGTTGATTCTCTTGAAAGTATATTGGAGTTAGTCCATACAGATTGCTAAGCGAAATATTGGGTGAGGTTGTTGTACCCCCGCTTTTTCAATTGGTATCAGAGCAGGCAAACATTATAAACCTGATAAGTTTTTGTTTGACTGATCCCTAAAGTTTGTCCCCATGGGAAATTTCCTTGGGAAACTTGCTCTTGGCATCTGTAACGCACGCAAGAATTCCTTAAAGATTGTTAAGAGATTATTATGGACTAAACCTATGGTTTCTCATGATAATCTCATTCCATCTAAGACTTTGGAAAACTTAGATGATAAGAAACAATCTAGAGGAAAAATTAAAAGTTCTTCTAAGAAATGAAGCTTGAAAAAACGTGGTCAACGCTCAAAGATATGGAATCTCACTAGGTGAACTCTTAATCTATTTGAGGAATACTATCGTGATGGATCGATTGATAAAGATCTATTTAAAGCATTTGAAAATGTTTTTAGATTCTTAGAAAAGCTTAATTCGATTAAGAATAAGAATCGCTCTGATAAAAGTTCGTTACATGGAAAATCATGTAATCATGATGTACGAACTAAACATGTTGTCAACACATGTGGGTCCAATAAAACGGGTTCTCGTGTTGTTGATACAGGTTTAAGACATCAGAAAATCTCCTTTCTGGTCATATGAAAAGGAAGTTAGAAAGCTATGTTAATCCTGATTATCATCATTACTATGATTATATCACTGGTACTGTTCACAAATATCAACCGGAAATGGTGCATGAGGATCTCTCTGCACATCTTGCCACTTGGTAACTTGTTTGGCGCTACCCCATTTGTATATATCTTGAGATGGGTCAAGAAACGGTTTGATTTGTCTGTACTTGGGTTAACTTTTTCCTCCTCAGGATAATTATGAAATAGCTTTCTACTGCACCGTCTTTTTACACATTCTTGTGTTTTTTTTCTTCGAGTTGCATAATTTTGGTGTTTGAACACCTAAGAAATCCTACATTCCTTTTGTAGGTCGCGGTTCAGAAACGGGTCCAAGCCCATCCTTGGGTATATAAAAAGAGCGTACGCATACCATATTCTTCCTTCCATCTTGTCCGCGTTCGTGAACATTTTAGGGTTTGTGTGTTTTCTCCATTAATCTTCCTTGAAGATCAAAAAGTGAAAAGGGGTTTTCAAGGAACTTATCAAGTAAGTCAATTCTTCCTCTAATCTCTTAATTTCTAGATCTCATGAAGAATTTCAAGGTTTCAAAGGAGATTTCAAAAAACTTTGGTTCTTCATCTTTTTCTAACATGAACTTACCAATAGATCAAAGTTCCATTAGAATTAGATTTGTCAATAATTCTTGTGGGAAGGTTTTTGAAAGAATTTCATCTAATGGGTTTATTCTAGAAAAGAAGTTGGATTTTACTAATGGGCATAAAGAGGATTTGATTTGTTTTGAAAAAATCAATCTTGGAAATATCTTTGATGGTCTTGGTGAAGGTTTTGACACTCTTACAAGAAACTTTTATGCTAACATCTATGATGTTAATTATGATGACATGGAATTCAAGACCATGATAAATAGGCAAAGGATTCATGTAAATAGAGAGTTGATTTCAAGGATTACTAAAATCCCCTTAGGGAGTTTTCGCCTTCCAAGACCTAGTCATGAAAGACCTTCTTATGAAACCATGTATATTGGTCTCTGTGGTAAGAGTGTTGATTGGAATATGGGAAAATTTCCTACTAATAATCTTAGTCTCTCTTTGATGTCATTTGGTAAACTTGGTATATCTAATCTTTATCCCTCCACGATTGAGAATTCTCGTTGGAGCCGTGAGTTTGCGGAGTTGGTCTATTTCCTTGTGTTGGAAACTCAAAGTCTCGACATTTGTGGGTTTATCATATATCAAATGATGTCGATGACGTCTTCCAACAAGAAGTTAGGCTATCCTTGCTTGATTGAGAGAATTTTTCGCAACTTCTCTATAGCTCCGATTGGTAACTCTATTGGAACTCCCAAGCTTGTTCGTCCATGTACGTTCATACGTATGAAGGAGAATGCTTGCAAGAGACAAAGATGTGACACCCTTTATGGCTCATGTGATTCCTCCTCCATGAATCTTCTTCATCAAATTCTCAAAGGTGTTTGTAAGATTAGTGCCAAGGTAAGGTGTGTGCAAGAACAATTACTTGTGATTGCTACTAAGTTTCCAGAAATCAAGGATGACATGGATAAGATTCAAGCTACCCTTATGGTCTCCGATGATGAAGATGATGATTAGTGTTTCGCGCTTCTGTTTTTTTTTTCTAGGAAACTTCTTATGAGAATTTATTCTTGTGTTTTAAGAAGGATAACTAGGGTTTGGAATAGCCATTATTGTGAGTACACATGGCTATTTCCAACGATTTTCATCTTGCAATGTTTTTAGATTTATTTATTTAAATTCTAAAGTTTATTTGGAAGATGATTTTGCAGTATTAATCTTTATGGTTTTATAAATTGTAACTTATTATGGGATATATGTGTTTGAGTCCGTGAACTATGATTGTCCCATACGTGGTCAAAAGTTAAGTCTTTCATATGTCAGTATGCAAGTATTGATAAAAAAATGAATGAACTTTTGACAAACAAAAGTTAAGGCAATTATGTCATTATGCAAATATTGATGGAAGATATGATGAACTTTTGTTTACAAAGATTAAAGTCTATTATATGTCATTGTGCAAATAGTGATGGAAAATAGAATGAATCTTTGTTTATTCCGCAGTATTGATCTTCCCTAATCCATATCTTTATGTAAATACTGTGCGGCTCCGTAAGTTTTCTTATGTGAGCATTTCCGATTAATTTAATCATGGGTTCTCTTGTGGTTAACTTAATTAAGATTTTTTTGGATACAAATTCATGTTTCATGTGATTTGTTAATGTCCAAAGAAATCCTTCTTTTCTTGTAAAAGTAAGGTCGCTCTTGTTGTTCTTTCGGGAATGACATTTTATGGGGAAGAGTTCTTATTTGAACTTGTGCTTAATTGCCAAATCTTTATGGGGAGTGCGGCTATGGAATATTATAGGGGTTATCATGTATCTTTATAAACTCCTTGATGAATGCATTTAGTTTCGGCTATATGATTGCATCTAAAAAAGTTTATATGTGCTTTTCTTTTGGTCATGAAGTATCTCTATGGAAATTTCATTAGGATCCCATTAATTTTCGTACCTTTGCCAATTTTATTGACAAAAAGGGGGAGAATTAATGTGTAGTTCACACTACAAATACATATGGTTTTCGGATCATTATGTAAGGGGGAGTGGTTTTCATGTGAGATGAAGTATTGACTAAGGGGGAGTGATACATATCACCATAGTATTGTTGTCAAAGTTGTGATACAATTGAACTTTAATGCTGTGTAATAATACTATGACATTGTATAACAATGATTGAGAGATATTGTTTTCTTATTGTTATAGCTACGGATCTTCAACAACGATGATGCTGAGTTGAACATATTTAGAATCACTGGAGTACTTGGAAGTGACGAAGATTTCGAGTAATGTTGAAGAACCAAGGAGATCAAGCATTTGGATGAGAAGCTACAAAGTTTATGTATTTTGTATTCCATATGTATTGATAGTTTTGTCACTAAAATTGACAAAGGGGGAGATTGTTAGAGCATTGCTCGGTCGAACTCGCAAGCGTTGCTATCTCAAGCTTGTTTGTCAAGTTTAGTTGCCAAAACTATAAGTCTTGATTTCTAGTCTACTTATAGCTAAGTTTCGGATTAGGACAGTAATTGTAGTTGAGCTTTAGACTCCACGGCGTTCATCGAATGAAGACGAAGAACTACTCAAGGGAACTTGTGGAACTTCATCAACAAAAGGTATGTGGAGACTTGAACTTATCTATCACTTAAAAGTCTATCTATTTTATCTCCTATTTTAAGACAAAAGTCATATTGCTATATAGACTTCAATTATACACATTTGCTATTTCGAGCCGAGTTTATCCTGCTTATCTATTTCTTGAAATATGTGTTGGTAAGCTTTCGCTTTAGCCAAGTTCATCTTTACTCGTGACGAAAGTCATATTATTTCAATAACTTGAAATCGCTTTGATGAAAATAGTTTGTGGATAACAACTATTTTAACATCCTCTAAGCAAGTTTCAATGATTGAAATGAGAGTTTAGAACAAGTAACCATGTTTGGATATAAACACAGTGTGTTCTCACATTTGTGTAAAAGTCCAAAAACCGGGAACCTAAAGTATGCGTACCCGTACGCGTACTGGTGGTTGTTGGAAATCCGGGTAAGTATGCGTACCCGTACGCATACTGGCGGAAGTTTCACGTTCGTGAATTTCTGCTGGAGTTTGGAAGTAAAAAACAAACTCAATCCGGGTACTTAAGTATGCGTACCCGTTTGCATACTTAAGCAGGTTACTTTCTAAAATCGGTTTGTTCATGAACTAAAACATTTATATAATAAGGAATTCAATCTTTGCAAACCGTGGCTATAATGTTCATGAATTGATTCAAGTGAATCAAAATCGATTTTGCTTCGATTGTGTCTTGTATACTTCTATGAGATCTAAGCAATTGAACAACTCTCTAACTAGTTCATTTGAGTCATTTGAACTAGTTATGGTAAAGATGAATAAGGTTGATATGAAAGTGCTCATATGGCTAACCATTGGTTAACTATTGTTGAACCGACTAAGTGTACACGTTTAGGTACGGTTACTCAAACCTAAATGAAGGTACATTTCATTTGTGTATAACAAGCTAAGTTCGATCTAACGGTTGAAATATATTAGATTGAATCTAATCAGGTTTTCATCTAACGGTGAATATTGAATGTTTTGTTACCAAGGTAACTTATATTTCAAACCCTGATTTGAAATCTATATAAAGGAGAACTCTAGCAACTGGAAAACCTAATCCCCACACCTCCTATGTGATACTAGTTGTATAAGCTAGAGTCGATTCTCCTTTAACCTTAGGTTTTTCACGAAACCCTGTAGGTTAACGACTTAAAGACTTCATTGGGATTGTGAAGCCAGACCCAACTATTTTCTCTGTAGTTGCGTGATATGATCTTGCTGTTTTCTATCGTGATTGAGTACAATCGTAAGATTGGCTTGAGATTTATATCTCCGTAAGGCAAGATTGAAAAGTAGTCACAAACACCTTCGTCTCATTGTTTGTGATTCCACAATATCTTGTTTCGTTAATCGATTAAGATTATTGTGAGGTGATTGATAATACTAGGTTGTTCTTTGGGAATATAAGTCCGGGTTAAAATCAACCTCGACTGCGTGGAAAGATCATGGGGAAAGATGTACCCAAAGTGGATTTCTTATGTTAAGACACAATGGTTGGATCATAAATAGAAATTTTTATGTGCATGGACTAATCAGATCAAACACTTCGGTAATAGAACGACAAATCATGTTGAAGGTGAACATGCTATTCTTAAAAGATTTCTTAAATGTTTTACATGCCATTATTTAAAATGTTGGCAGGATATGAACAATGCTTGGTTAACTAGGGGATCAAAATCCATGCATCATTTGAAAAAAGTAAAAACATAGGCTTACATGAACATCGTCGTAGTCCATACATCAAGCATTTGGTGTATCATGTTTCCAGAACTGCGTTGAATTTTATTTCAAGGTAAATCAAGAGTTTGAAAAATAGATATCACGTTGTCAACATTTGATTCACAAAACCATGGGTTTCCCTGTGCTTGTGAGATATCTAAATGTTATCGCATGGGTCAAACACTTCAGCTCGATTGTATTGATGAACATTGGAAAAAACTCTCGTTGGTATCGGTCCATAAGAAGGTGGTGGGAGATGTAGATTGGGAATCAATTGTAAAAAAATAATCAAATGTAGGTTTAAAGGATCTACACAAGAGCAGCGTCAATAAATTTTGGATAATTTACTTGAGATAGCAGACCCAAGATCAACACAAATGCAAGAACCAAAGGGAGTTTTGCAGTAAAGGGTCGTCCTTGTGAAAGTGCCTCCATGACCAAGACTCAAAAACAAAAGACAACTCATGTACCAGAGATCCGTCGTCTTGGGAGAGAATTCTTGATTCAAAATTTACAAATTCGAAGAATGTTTCTACAAGAAAAAGAAAGAATTCGGCCGCCAAGGAAAATATGTTATGTTCCCAAGCAAGCAATGCACCTTCGTCAAAAAGACCTCGCAACTGCAGCAAGGCTCCTTCGTTAAGAAAGCCTCGCAGATATACCAAGAAGGCTAAAACTATTGATATATTTGGGAAATCTACCCGGGTATATAAAAATGATGATGAAGAATACTTGGATCACCTGACGTCAGATCTGGCAAAAATGGATCAAAATATATCTCTTCATATAGTTGAAAGATTTGAAAATGTTGCTCCGGATGGTTATTGTGGATTTCGTGCTTGTGCCAAAATGTATGGATTATTCCTGGTAGATGGTTGGAGAACCGTCAAGAGACGTATGTTGAATGAACTAGAGAAGAACCGCGACTTGCATGTCCCACAAATGGGTGGAGAGGAAAGTTATAGAAAAATAACTAAAGCTCTTAAATACACTTACAGTATTGCGACAAAGGATTACTGGATGACCTTGCCTTAGATTGGATATATTGTTGCTTCAGTATTCAACTGTATCTTTACAGTTATTTCTGCCGAAGGGAACAACTGCTTTTTACCCTTGACTACCAGCCCCCCTAGAGATGTCAAGAATGTATCAATATTCAATATAGATAATCGACATTTTGTGAAGGCAATCCTCAAACCAAGAGCTCACATTCCACCGGTGTATCCCGGATGGGAAAACGTATGCAAAGAAGCGACACTTTTGTGGACTCCTCATTATGAAAGAATGCATCAAGAGTGGAATGAACTTGTCCCAACACAAGTCCAAGATGGCCCTATTGAAACCATGGACCTTAGTTAAATGCTTAAATTTCTGATTCAAGTTCTATTAAACTTTTTTGTTGAGTTACTTTAAAAGTTTTAGTTTTGTTTTGGATATTATAAGGTTATTTAAGTTTGATCTTTCTGTATTACATTTTTTTTCCTGACATTGAGATTTCACGGACGCTCCGGTGGTCAAGAATTCATTGAAATCTCTACTACTAGACCCACCGTCATTTTTTTTATAACATGTTAAATCACAATAGTTCTGGTGGTTTATTGAGAGGATGGAATGAATCATTCACTTTGAGATGACAGGGATATCATCTTCCTAAGCAGAAAAAAGATGTGAGCTTCGAGGGTTATCATAATTTTTGAGCATCGAGATTAAACGAGCTTTTTTGAAGGGCTTATCGGCTCATCTTC
The DNA here is from genome assembly GCA_023531105.1 of Papaver atlanticum. Classification (NCBI taxonomy): domain Eukaryota; kingdom Viridiplantae; phylum Streptophyta; class Magnoliopsida; order Ranunculales; family Papaveraceae; genus Papaver; species Papaver atlanticum. Next base: position 1,005,556 of record JAJJMB010005149.1, read on the forward strand.
AGCTCCAGAGCACTCTACAAAATTCGAAATAATTCCCATGTTCCGTTTCTGCATAGAAATAAAGCCAAAATAAGTAGGGGAAGCTTACCTAATAATCAAGGAACTAAATACAAAATATAAGTAAAACATATCGGGTGTACGACTTACTATAAGTGCAGCTTGGGTTTGTTCTCCTTCGATAAAAGCTTTAGAAGGAATCCTAAGAAAAAGATTAGCAACTCGGGTGTGAGACACTTTTGAAAAACAATCCATGTATCCATCGTCGCAATCCTATGGGTTTATAACCATGAATTTTAAAATATGATTAGGTATCAAACTTTTTTCCCATACACCCCAATTATGCTCGTTCAAGTATGGATAATATGACCGGAAACTTTTAGGTTTAGAAACCGTTTTATTCCTATCAAGGAAGACACCTCCAGGAATATCTTGGATGGCACCAAATTGCCTCAAAACTCTATTTGGATTATGCCACTCAACAATCCCAAGACATCGAATTGCTCCTATGTAGTGACCAACTTGATAAACCGAACCATCTCTGATTGAGTTATAGGAATCCCATGTTACTTTATCTTCCTTAAGGTCATCAAGTGCTTCACGCAGATCAGCCAATTCAATTTCAAGGTTTCTTTCCTGTTGAGTTGTTAGTTCTGCTACGTACAAAGACGCTCGAGGTTGACATTCTTCATATCCACTATTTTTAGTATGCATCCGAAGAGTCGGGAAGTGATCATTCAACCATACCTAGTGTAATCAAAATACATTAAATAGTTTCAACAGTCACAATATATTGCAGAAAAATAAATAAAAACCTGAAGAACAGTCATATAACCAGCCATGGAAAAAAATATCACTTCTAGAAACCTTACCCCAATTGATGGTACAAGCAAGTTGTGGCCCAAGAGTAAGTATTAACTTTGTCTAAATCTTATAAACATTGTAAGAAATAAGCATAAACACTTCCACCTGATTTATCATCGCATATGATTGAGCCGATTACATAAAGGAGGTATGCTCTAGCACATTGCTCCTTTCTTTTCTTAGAATCCTTCTCTTTACTCTTGAAATTATCCCTTAACCAGTTAAGCTTCAATTTTTTAATGATTGTTTCGGGGTTCCACACAATGTCCCTTCTTGCTTAATTTGTGCATTAGTTTTTCAAGGAGTTCTTTTAATCAAATCATATGTAAATTTCCAAGTCATAGTCTTACCTGCGTATGCTGTATAAACTTCTTCTTGTTTAGAAGGTAATCCGGTGATGCGCTCAACATCCTCAATTGTTGGAGTCATTTTACCAAAAGGTAGATGATACATGTTGGTCTCCGGATACCAACGCTCACAAAATGCATTAATAAGAGCGCGATCAATCTTATCATGGCCATACTTGATTAATGGATAAAAACCGCTGTTTTGCACATACTCTTGAACTTTGGCACGTTCTTTATCAACTGGCCACATTATTTTTACCATGTCTTGGTGTTGATGGAGTTTAAGCAACGGTCTTGAGTTTTTCCTTGGATTCTACCAAACAAAAGATTAATTATACACAATAGAGTAACTAACATTCACAACAACCGGCTTGTAGCTCAACTGGTTTCATGCGCTCCACAGAGGTTTCTTGCGCTCCAGGAGGTCCCAGGTTCGAGTCCCAGCTGGCGCAATATTACAAAGTTTGACATGGACGGTAGAGTTAGCTTCCTCCCTTGCGACGACCATAGCCACACTATCCGCTTCGGCTCCCTCGGCTTGGTTCCTCATGAGGCTCTCTGGTAGGCTAGCACGACAACCTGTTCAACTAATGTAGTAGTACGCTGCTTGGAGCTTAGCTTGTTAGGCTTCTAATAGTTAAATATGTAATAAATCTTACTAAAAATATATTAAAAATAAAAAAATGTAAATATTAACTTACCGAGTTTTCCCATACTAGTCGTGCAATGTGGTCTCCATAATAACGTATAAGATGTGGATCAATCAGTTGTCCGGGATGTCACTTGCTTCAACCACCATTTTTACTTTATACTATATACCACCTTCCTTGTTACTATTCTCTTCATCATCATTATCATTGTTCTCGTTGTCATGCTTGTAGCTACTTATCTCTTCATCATCCTTATCACCATTCTCGTCATCAACCTCATCACTTTTTGCTTCATGACTAGAGTCCAATTTTGTGCACACTCCTTTAAAGAGCGTGCACAAAACAAATTAATCTTATTGGTTGATTTTAACCAACCGTTGACTATTTATTAAAAAAAAAATTTATATGTTTTTAATCAATTGAAATTTAAGAAAAAGGCAAGTAATATATATCTATCCTAAAATTAAATGATTTCAAATAGGAAACAAGTTAATTAGCTGGACGGATACATCCTTACAACTGTAACACAGATAGCCTCTGTAGCAATGGTTTGCGGATGTCTACAACAATTTCTGCAGTAATTAGTTTAATAATGTAGATGCGAGTCTTGCTATCAATGGAGAAGAATGAGAGATTAGTACACGAAACAAATTTGATTTTGTGTAATTGTGGTTGTCGGTCTCAGGTTAGTTAGTGCACGAAACAAAGGTTTTAATGGCCGTGCTCACTGGCTTCAGGTTGATCGAGGTTTTAATGTTGCTACAGCCAAAGAACTTGGCATATCGGTTGCTTATATACAATGACCAAGACTAAGGTTGAAGGATTTAACAAGAGATGCATGCTCTCTTTCAAGAATTACGAAAGAGAGAAGAATCCAGTTGATGAGCAACCGGAAATTATGATTTCTTAACTAATTATCAGACTGATTGATTATGCATTGGACCATTGATTGATTATGCTTAATTAACGCTAAATTAACTAATTTTTCTAAATCTACCATTGGACAAGTAATTCACTGGACCTAATGGCAATTAGTATTCTATACGAGTTAAACCTAGATTATAAACCTAGCTCATGTACGGCTGCTACTTCTTCCAATTTCACGAAGAGACCACTGACCACCACTTGCATCCTGCCACTTTCAGAGAAAACTAATCCACTAATTTCCTTACTGAAATCACTATATTTCAGGATATAATATATATTCCATACCTTTTTTAGTTTTTAATTGAATTAAACGAAAACAAGAAAAATAATTTAGTAGATAGTTAGCAATCCGTTTACTCTAACCAATAGGATCAATTTGTTTTGTGCACTCTTTAAAGGAGTGTGCACAAAGTTGGACTCTCATGACTATCCTCATTTTTATTCCTATTACTCTCTTCCAATGTATCTTCGTCTATCTCATCCGCAACTTCTTTACTTGGTGATCGATCACCCTTTCGAACCGAAGATGAGGCCATTTTTGTTGTTCTTTTTGTAAACCTAAAACAATAAAAGGGGAAATTAAATTTTAATAAATTCCCATTATTAATAAATTCCTAAACAATGAGAGAATTCAGCATCACAAACAAATTCAAAAAATACACACGTTCTTTCTGTTTGTGTTATAAACTAAATTATACATTTCACATATATGTATCTGATTCAGACATTTTATCAAACACATGGGATGCAGAACCCTAACACTAACACTTCAACACTTTACAACTTTGATAAAACCTTTACATCTACAAATTCACTGGAGAACAATTGATCTACAAACAATGAACATAACCTCAATAACAAAAATTCTACCTAAACATCAAAAACACATAAACAATTTCTTCTCATTAGGGTTTTAATTTAAAATCTTAAAAATTTAGTTCAACTAACCTGGAGATATCTTGTGAAGTTGATTTGATTCTTTCTCCTTTCCTTCGTCCCATGATGATCCGGTTGATTGATTTTTCAACAAATTCTGAAAATAAAATCTTAGGGTTTATCGTTAGAGCTTAGGAGAAGAAATGGAAAATGTTTTGTTTCTGAATAAAACAGGTTTATTGTTTAAGAATTAATTCTTTATATAAAAACGGAGTTTTTCCGAGCGCTCTCATTAATCGGAGCTTCTGGTTGATTCTGGCCCCACCATTCTAAATTTCGGCCAATAGAATTTCAGGAAAATCTTTTGGGCCCACAAAATATTATTTGGCCAATCACATTCTAGAAAATAATTACCTAAAATTACTAAATCTTATTTAATCTTGAAAACATAACAAAATAAATATAAACAACTTCAACATTACCAACAACAAAAAAACAATTTTATATAGGGAATATGTTTGTGAAACCATAATAAAATCAAATATGCAATATTCATCATGATTTCATCATAAAATTAGATCAATCATATGAATTAAAAAAATAAAATAAAATAAAATAATCCAATGTCCAATGTCCATTTACAGTTTTTATAACAAAATCCGCCTTATTACAACTACTACCAGTAAAAGAAAATACTTGCAATTACACTTTCAGTTGGTATTAAATAACTAGATCATTGATAAAATTTAGATCGACGATTAAAAGAAAATACCTGATTTATGGATGTCACACATGAATCGAGTAATGTTCTTTCCAGGGCTTATAAAAGGGTTTGTTAATCCTGTACAAATAAAAATAATACAAAATCATTAAGAGTGAAGATCACCAAACAATAAAATTTGCAGAGAGGAAAAAAAAGGATCGTTATCAGCGACAAAAAATAAATAAATTGGAATATGTTATCGATAGATATCAAAATAAATGTGGATATCAAAATAAAAAAAATAAAAAATACTGGAATATGATATCGAAAGATATCAAAATAAATGTAGATATCAAAATATATTGATACGGATATTATTTCCTAAGAAAAAAATCTTTTTTGGTGATTTCCAAAATTTAAAAAAAAATAGATTGAAAGAAAAGATATTTTAGATAAGTACCCTAGGTAAAAAATATACCGTAAACGCGGGCCAAAAATATATTACTAATAAATATAGAAAATATAATTTCCAAAAGAGAAGTCTTTTATTTTTGGGTTTGGAAGCTCTATATAAATCATCCAAGCAAAAGCAAAGTCCAGTGTTTTCCGTTGCTTACTGATTTTTCTTTTTTCTTGCGACGTCTGATCTTGCTTATTGTTTTGTTTTGCAGGGATAATCGAAACTATAATCGATTGACACGACGTCTGTTATTGGTGTTGCTGCTTCTTTTGCTCCAGCTGGTGCGTATAACAGAAAGAAATTAGGGTTTGCTCTTCTTACCTGTTTTATTTTGATTTTAATTTCTCTTATACGTTCTCATGTTTACTAATTCAACTTTTTGGGATTTTATAGGCGAGATTTTTCCAGCATCAGCGGGTACAGTTGGGGTTTTCAAAAATCATTGTTTCTATACTTCTCAACCTCAAGGTAAATATGTGCATTGTTTCATTAAGGGAATCCTGTGAACGTTTGTATGATTGCATTTCTTTTTTATATCTTACTATGTATGGGATGTTTTGTATTTTGCTTCTCTTTTACTGTTTCGTTGTTTTTTTTTTCTTTTTCATTTCTTGCGCATTTATGTTTTTTTTTTTATTATTTTCTTTCATTAATTGTTGTTGAGGTATTAATTGTTGCATAGGTATTGTCGATGATGCGGCTGTTGCAGCTGTCGGTGGCCGGCGTCAAGAAATATCAAGGGATAACTCCTTCTGTTAATATTGTTTGTGGTATATTAAAAACTGAATAGTGTCAGTTGACCATGGCATCATGCCAACAACGTAATACCAACACCAGATTATTTTTGATGCTATTTTTTTCTTTTAGTGATGCAGATTGCAGACAATGAATATCACTGTTCTTGGTAGCGGCTGATTTTTGTTTTTTCCTGCCTTCGTTGGGGAACAAGGTAACTAACAACACACAGTTTTTAACTTTCATTTTTATGTTTAATACACAGCTTTGATCTCTGCGCCCTATAAAGAAAGATGGATTGAAAAAAAGAAAAAAGAAATTACTCTTTTCCATTTATAGTTTTAGAAATACTTTGTTGGTCCTGTTAGATCACTTCATTGGACTCACGAATTTAATATATGCTCTCCTTTAGTGTACAGTTGTGATCGGATCAGAACATGTATATTAAAGTTTTCCTTGGCCAGTCCAAGGGTGCCAGCATTAGCGATAATCTTCCTTTGGCTCTGAATATATATGTATGCAATATACGTATTTTGTTATACACATGCAAACAATCTTCTCTTCTGTTTTATCTATGATTTTCTGCCCAGTAGTAACTGTATTTTTGTTTTCTTGCACACCACTTCCACTACCAAATATCTTGCTAAGATAGCCAGAGGTCGTTATTTTTAGTAATCCCTCACAAAGACTGTACTCCATGACCTAATGGTGCTTATCACATAGTTACAATGTCAGGGGTCTGATCCCTCTCCTCCTCTTCCTGTGTTAGTGTTGCTAAATCAACCACATTGTTTGCATGAGTTTCTTATATGTAGATATCATTTTATGTGCTTTTGTGGTTTCTTTCTCTTGGTTTTTTTAATTGATGATCTTTTTTCCTCTGATTTGGGAGCGACAAACACAAATGATAGAGAACGCGGTAAGGAACAAATGCAGAACACCTAAAGTTGAATTGAGAGTCGCATTACCATTATAACTTCCACTCTCAAGTATTAGAACCGATGGTGGTGAATGGTGATTAGTTAATTAATTTAATTGTACAAATTGTAGAAAAAATACCTTTTATATGTACAAACTTCTGTTTTAGTGGGTGATTTTCAGTTTATGAGCTGCAGCAGTAATGTCTTCATCCACTATCAAGGAAGGGTTTAGTTATCCGTTTATCCTGCCAAAAAAACAACAAAAAGGTTTTAGTGCTTTACCATTTTACCCAATGATATAGCCAGGAGTTTGAAATTAGTAGTGTCTTCCAAAATCATTCACCAGGTAGAAGATTTCGCTTTGTAAATTAAGGAGGGTGTTCTTCTTCCTCCTATTGTCAATAATTGAAAACCCATTTAAGTCAATAAATGACACCTGACACCATATGTACCAAACAACATACCAACTTTATGATTACTTTTGGTATCATCACGTCCATAGATCCTACTCTCGCACTAGCCCATTCACAGTCTCCTCAAACCCATTCTTACTTGAGACTAGATTAGCACCAAAAGGTAACAGAAAAAAGGCGGAACTCAATAATCTGCCGTGTAAGTACTGAGGCAGTTGTTATTCCATTACCAGAGTCGATTAGTTTTGCTTGCAACCTTCAGTCCAATATACTTAGAAGGATGGTATTGTTTTATTGGATTGTCATAACATCTCATTGCAGTCGTCGAAGACTCGAAGGCCGACCTTCCCTTTTGGTCGTGATTTTTTATTTATTTTTTAGCAAAAAGTATACTGGAAATTGGATAAATTGGTAAAATTATTCGGGAGTTCCTACATTCATACGCTCTAGATATTAGAAGTTACTTGATTGTCATAACGTGTCAGATGCTTGAAAGCATTAAGTTAAAAAGGAAACATGGCTCCCTTTTGCATGAGATATGCTACATATCTACAATTCTGGAATTGGATACGAGATATATTTATGGGAATTCACGAGTGTGCCAGCATTCGATATATGAATAAATCACTACAAATATCTTAATCAAAGTCTGTTTGTTACTACCACCACACAATTCAGGGTATACGTAAACTAATTCCATATACAACTCACCCTACAGTTCACAGTTACACATCCATATATATACATGCCTCACTTAGCCTGTATGTAATTCACTCTACAGTGCACGGTTCATCCAATAATTTAGTGGCACTCTTCCACTTTTTTAGTACGCATTATTTTGAAGTTCCTTCTGATGATTTGGAGGTTCCTTCTATAGCTGATATAGTTCTGTATATTATTAAATAATTGACATGAAAACAATATATTCACCGGTTCAAAATACACATGATATTATAATTCATGGGTTGAGATTTATTTGATACATATATGCAATTATGGATTTATTTTAATTCCAATATATTTTAGTTTAGTGATTTCTGTATGAAAATATTTTTAGCTTTACGTAATGAGAAAGAAAACCAAAATAACGGCATTAATTTACCGAAAAAATCAGTACTTGGTATCTATTTTACAATAATAAAGATACCAACCGAATCACATGAAACAAACTCGAGGTGGAGGAAATTATCAAACAATCAAGCGTATAAACAAAATATTTAGAAGATATGATTTATAAGGATCTCAAAGACGCTTCTGCTAATGAAATATAGATACATAATGATTGGGTCAAACAAGAGAGCAAGATGATATACAAAAACAAAATCCGAAACTTGATTTTTTTTAAAAATATCAAAACTTGGAGAATGATTGGAGCGGCATAACCTTTAGTCAATTTATGAAGTTACTGTAAGTGTTATATAGTATTTGAATATGTTGGGATGTAAGCTCATGACCCTTTAATTGATTTTTTTTAAGTTTAGTAAAAGTTATGTGTTAATCGGGCCATGAGCTTATTGAATGTTAAGTGAGATTAGTTCTAAAATATATCCAGTATTTCATAAGCAAGAAACAAACCCGTACGTAGCACGGGTGCAAAACTAGTTTTAATAACTTGAATCAACTCGGTTGAATCGTTTATATTATAACTCAACTCGCCTCTAACTAGCTATGAGTTTCTGCTAACTAGGTAAACATGGTAGGGGCTATGATTTGGGTTATGGTTAATAAATTGAAAAAAATTTGTGGGCCATGGTTAATAAAAGTGTGGGCTATATTTAAGAGAACCCTTTATTTTATTTTTGTCATGATATAACTACAATGTTTTTGTTTTCCAAAAACTAAGGAGGACAACTATCCTACCTCGTCCAAAGGTGGCTCCGTCACAAGGTGACATAATGTAGGTATGGTCGTATCTGAGCTAGCACAAATAATCAGAATAACCTGTTTTGGTAGCATGTGAAAGTTTACAAGCCTTACAATTTTGAAAACCGGTTTACAAGGATAAAATTATCCAGAGATAGACTCATCCATTACCGTGAATACATGATCTTTTTGTTTTCTTTTTTATTTGGGCAGGGGGGCCAGGCCTTGGTAGTGCAGCACAAAGATGACGCACGGAAACACCAGCAACAAGTACTACGATGAGAACTCACCCATGAAAAAATTGATTTCATATTGTGTGAGCACACATATCAGTTAGAATAATAAGAACAAATACTACACTTGATGTTAGCCACAAAGGCCGAGAAAGGTAAATGCCGGATTAGACAGTGGTCATATTAGACTCATTCCCCAAATGCCTGATTAGATAGTTTGATACTTTTTATAAAGTTGAGGACTAAAGTCTAAAGTAGGCTCTCTAGTTAGAGAAACTAAAGTAATAGTTCAATGCTTATAATTCCTGCTCTGGATTTATGCCACTGCAGTACTGCACGGCTCTGTTAAGACATGATCATGCTTTGTAAATTTTGGCCATGAGAATGGATAATTAAAGTTCCTTGGTCGTGTAACTACCAGTCAATACTTCACACACCAGTGCTCAAACTAATATAAAAACTAAATAGGTGGCCGTCAGTGAGATTGAAATTCCAAAGCTCAAGGGATATGTGCTAAGCTAGCATATTATAACTAGGAGTTACGCATACTGGTAACCATGAAGCTCATAACTTTGCGACTCGGCTAAAGAGACAACAACTACTGCGAAGTGCCAACGCCAAGTTCCGAATGCATTTTTACCTCAACAATGTGCATTTTGACTGCACCCGAGATCCAAACATTACCATTAAAAAACCCAAAAAATAAAAAAACGATGATATTAGCATATGACCTACATTTTCTACCAATTCCAACTGCACATTATTACAAACCCCCTAAAACAGGAAAACAGAAAACAGAAAAACAAAAGCAAAATGCAGCAAATTGGGAATGAAGTTGCAAATACTCCCACCACCACCGTCACCACCGCCAAGAATGAAAGCAGCAAAAGGAGGAGCCTTTACTGCTTACTATCCATCATATCAGTATCTCTAATTTTCATTCTTTCGTATTCTTCTTTCCCTTCATCATCTTCATCTTTTTCTATCCTCAACCACAGCAGAAAACAAAAATCCCAGATTCAGATTCAATCACTTGTTTCCAAATTAAAACCAAATGCACCACCACTACCTTCAGTTGCATATGTAATAACTGGATCAAATGGTGAAAACGATAGAATCTTTAGACTTCTTAAATCAATTTATCACCCAAAGAATCAATATCTACTGCATCTTGATCTTACTGCTCCTCAATCACAACGTGAACAACTTGTTAACTTTGTCCAATCAAACCCTATTTTTAATTCGCTTCAAAACGTTAATGTTGTTGGCAATCCTGATTTTTCTAACCCTAAAGGGTCTTCCTCAGTTTCTTCCATACTTCATACTGCTTCTCTACTTTTAAGATTTTCTTCCAATTGGGATTGGTTTATTAATCTTTCGTCTTCTGATTATCCACTTATTTCCCAAGACGGTTAGTATGTATTCTCTCAAACCCTAGTTGTTGTTTCATTCTCGTTAATGAGTAGTATGGGTTGTAACTAATAATCTGCACCAAACAGATCTTCTACATATCTTGTCTTTCGTGCCCAAAGATCTGAATTTTCTGAATCATAGCAGTTACATTGGATGGAAAGAGTAAGACTTTGACAATTTAATGTAAGTGATTGAGTGACTCTCACAACGGGTATGAATTATCTTAATAATGTTTTGAATGGTAATTGCAGAGCTTGGAGAATTAAAAAGATTGTTGTTGACCAGGGTCTCTTTCTTACTGAGAATAGTGACATTTTCTATGCTACACAGAAGAGGGAGCTGCCTAAGGCGTACAGGTTGTTCACAGGTTAGAAAATTTTACATCACTTATTTATCTTTTATGTTCCAATTTTTGAGATCCTTTTGCGGAATTATATATGCACGAATGATGATGTTGCTCAAGGAACATTGAGGGAGTGGTGATAAATAAACTAAGGAAATTAGGAGAAGTGTTGCTGATGGTATTATCTATCAGGTAACTCCAATTATTGCACTTACTGAACACTAGGCACAAATTAAACTAGCCTAGGTGATACATCCCCTGATCCACGTTTACAGAATCATCTAGTCTAGTCTATTCTGAGTTATTTGTTTATGCTTTCTTCTTATCCAACCTTGTTGATACCTTCGAAATGAAGGGTACATATCTTTATTGGAGTCCAACTTTGAATCAGAAGTTAACTAGCATATGTCGAGGGAAACTTCCGCCGACCTATATTCCAGCTATCGGTGTCCTAAATAAGCTAAAAGGTGGTGTGGATAAGATGACTTTCAACTCTTTGCTCCCTATACCATAAACTTGACGCGTGGTTACCCCTTGTGGTGCGGGGGTATTGATCAAGGTGAATATAAAGGGGGCAATGATGTCAAGACACCTTGTGTTTTCTGCTTCTCTTTTAGAACGTATGTACTTCCTGTATTAGCAATTTAGCATGAGTTAGCAGCAGCAGGGTTATGTTGCATCTGATTGTAGGACCTTTAGGCTGATGTTTGTTGTATATAGCTGAGTTAGACTATGGATATGACACATTGAACATGATCTTCAGCAGAATAAGAACATCTCTGAGAGTAGTAACTGTGTTCATTTGTTTTGAGTTACATTAAAGCACAGATTTTGTTGAAATTCATATTTCAGAGGTTAAAACTCTGAGCATATACTGAATCTAACTGACTAACCACAAAATCCTTCATGTACCATTCTTCCAACCTGCTTCGTCGTACTTTAACAATATCTTTTCCTTTTTCTTTAATCTACCAGCAAGAAGTTTTGTAAATTCGTGGATATACTTCCTGCTGGTTCTCTTCATTGAGGTCCTTGAGGAAGGGGATTGCTGTCTCTGGAAACAGATTCATCTGTAGATGTATTAGATTACAAAATAGATATCTGTTGACATGACTCAGATGACTTCTAAACCCAATGATTGAGTGGGTGAATAATTTTATTAATGAAGGTAGAATTTGTGACTCATCCAAATTTTTATATTCTTTTCTGCAGGTTCAGCTTCTACTATTTTGAGTCGTAAACTTGTTGAACATTGCATCGTGGGTTCTGAAAATTTACCAAGAACTGTTCTGATGTACTTGTCTAACACACCTTCTTCACAAGTTAATTATTTCCAAACTGTTGCATGTAATTCTCGGGAGTTCAGTAAGACTATTGTCAACCACAACCTGCGATGGCAATGGCATTCATCGCTGAATGGAAGTAATGATGCTAATGAGTTGGACGAGATGATTGACAGTGGAGCCGTATTTGGTACAGGATTCATCTTAGATGAGTCAGTTCTCGACCACATCGATCAAGAGGTATTAAAGCGTCCGCCGGGGAGGATTTTATCTGGTGGGTGGTGTTTGGGGGATTACCATAGTTACAATGATCCATGTATGGTCAAGGGAAGTGTAGATATTGTGAGGCCTGGTCCTGGTTCAACCAGGCTTGAGAAGCTCCTTGTTCGTCTTCTTTCAAGTCAGACATTCCAGTCCAGTCAATGCATGGTTGAATGAGTGTTTGCCATTTGCATAACACCTTTGCCAAAATTTTGTACTCTCTAACTGTGTATTCAGTTTGTTCATATAACATGTTGGAATTTGTAGAAATAGAAATGAACCATTCTGTCTTCTAAAGTTAAACCTAGGTGATGGTTGCTTTACTTTTCGGAATCTAGTACTAGTTAAACTGGTCGAGATTGTCCAATGCAATGGACTCAGACATTAATCCTTATGTATACAACAGTAGAAGTTTTGGTGCACAATCAAGAATCTCTGCGGGTGCTGTCCAATTCAAGTTATTGACTCGATCAATAGCTTCAACATGCAGCTAAATAGCATAAAGCACCAGTGGTCTAGTGGTAGAATAGTACCCTGCCACTGTACAGACCCGGGTTCGATTCCCGGCTGGTGCAATGCAATTGTAATTTTTGTTCCTTGTGTCATCATTTTTTGCTAAATGGAATGTAGGTCCTTTTTTCATTTCTTAATTTTGCGCTTCATATGGCACTTTGCAACCTTGAAAATTTGTTTCTTTCGTTAAGCGTCAAAATCAGCCGCCTTAGAGTCTGCGTATGCTAACTAAAAGCTAAAGAGGAAAGGGCGGTATTATCCCAACCTTGAAAATTTGCTTTGTTAAGCGTCAAAATCAGCCGCCTTAGAGTCTGCGTATATATGCTATAACTAAAAGCTGAAGAGGAAAGGGAGGTATTAAATGGATACCAAATGAACAGCTGTTCTTAAGGCACTGAGGAACTTATTTCACCATGTCCATGTAACACAAGGGACGATGCATGCACTGGCAAGATTTTAAAGCAGCATAAGCAATTTCAGGAAAATACAATGATAAAACGTTGGGTGAATATGTCACACCACTTCTGTTCCTAATACTCGAGCAAAATAAATAAATTCTGTTCCTTATACTCGAGCAAAATAAATAAATTATGTTCCTTATACTCGATGAATCCATCGTTCAAGTCGTTGCTGCTTCATCGGATGTCCAAGGTCTGGCTTGTTTTTCTGGGGACACTTCCATTTGCCAGTAATCTCTTGTGCAGCCGCCCCATTCGGAAAAATATTAGTTCTTTCAGAAAAAGGCCTTCTTGCTACTGTTGTTTGCATTTCACCAAGAACCTGATTATTCCTAGTGGTTCTTTCCAAAACATTTCCACCAATTTTACTTGCACAGTGTTTCTTGTTTGTAGAAACAAAACCGTTTGACGTAACACTTTGTATTTCCACTTCTTTGCTATTGATACATGAAAGTGGTCTCTTTGGAACAAATCGATTGCTGTCTCTTAAATCTTGTGAGTTCTCTTTGCAGATGTTACTCTCATGTAATTTCTCCTTTTCACAGTTAGCACTTGAGCTTTTAGGTCTATTTGACAGTATAGAATGACCTCCAAGGGAAATTCTTGAATCTGAAATTTGAGGAGAATTTATATTGCACAAGAAAGGAGCTGGATCATCCTTCAGTGAAACAAGATTATGTTCATACACTACTTCATCTGTCAAGCTTCTGTTTTCAGTTGTGTTAGTAATGAAACTGATACTTTTGTCCTGCAATTTCAGCAGCGAAAAGAACAAAATGAGGCTATCAAATCAGAACGATAAGTCTATTTTATTGCAAGGAAAAATTAGAGAATAAGGCAATTAACCGTTCAAAAAAAGAAAAGAATCTAGGCCAAAAGTAGTACCTTGACTGCGGAATAGTTTCGATGCTCATTATCTCCACAACCAAAAACAGAACCGACTGCAGAATGGTTCTGATGCTCATCCTCTTTTTCCCTACTAAAAACTTTGCCTAAACCAATTTTCTCAACTTGACTATCTCCAAGAACAGCACCGTTTACTTCGTCTCCAGTATCAAGAATAGGAGATTCATAGACATAACTTGAGAACCAATTTCTGATATCCGGAGGCTCGGAGAGATCTAAACACGAAGATTACATTATGTTTCATTGTTTCAACAGGAACTTACATAAAGAAACTGCAAACACTCTGTAGAGTTTGATACTAACCAGAGGAGCAAGAGAATTTCCCATCAACATTTTGTGAAGAATATACGTCATCTACAAATGGAACAAGATTATGGCCTTGTTCTTCCACCACATTACTGTAAAACCTTTCAGTTTCATCTATTTTAGGAACGAAAAAATCACGTTTACCCTGTAAATACAAAGAGGAAAAACATGTCAAAGGGATTGGTAAAATAGATGCTAATGAAATCATTTAACACTGGACTAGCATCAGTTTGTGATGTCAACTCCAACTTTTGACCAAGGCCTCTTGTTTTACAATTACTGTTATTGTGCCTACTGAGAGTCCCAATAAAACAATTTGTATGTGTTTAACCTTGATTGAAAGGCTTACGGTTATCAAACTGCATAAAAAAAAATAATCAAAGACCAAAAGCTAGTGTAAATATATGGCGCTAAGCATTACCTTGTCTATTGCCTGCATTTCCAGGTCACTTTCTACACCAAAAACAGGATTTTGAAGCTCCCCAAAGTCCACTTCTTTCTTAACAACCATTTTAGAATCTAATCCAACTTTCTCACTTTCATTCTCTCTGGAAATTAGACAGTTCGATTCTTCTCCGGTTTCAATTACAGGAGATTCATAGATATAACTTGAAAACCAATTTCCAACATCAATCGGTTCTGATGAATCAAACATAAATACAAAACTATCACTATTTATTGAAAGAAACTGCTAAAATTGAACAAAAACAAGCTCTATGAGTTTGGATACAAACCAGAAGGTAAAGAGAACGAGCAAGTGAAACCTGAAACCTACAATAGATGGAAAAAAAATACAAATGAGAACTAAGATGTCTCAGACTTCAAACAAGAGAATACAAGGAAATTCTTGTATTTAATTTAACATATGTATTTAATGTTATATACCTCAGAATCGAATGTGTTGTCAAGGGATGATGCATCGCCAAATTGGGGATGGACGTGTGAATTATCAGCCATCTTGATTTATGAGCTTGGTTAGTTTATGAAGCGATTAAAGAAAACCCCTGAACTGAAACCACAATTTCCCAATTTCAGAACTCGAATTCGAGAACTAGAACCACAGAGATTAAGAAAAAGGAAAAATTATAAAAATAAAGAAATGAAATGAAAATAGAAAATCAAAGTTGGATTTATTTACTTACAGATTGGCAGTACTTCTTCGGTCAGATTTCCATCTTTTCCCTTATATTTTGTTTTAAGAGTTAGCGATTGATTAGGGTTTCCAAGAGTTCCAGCTGTGAGCTGTGACTCTCACATCTTAGGTAGTTCCGAGATAACGCTTCATTTTTATTTTTCCAAAATATTCATCGTGGGAAGAGATGAGATTTCTATTCAAATTTCCCGGGTGAAGTGAAAATTTCAAAATTTAAGCGCACTCCCAAATTGGAGGGGCGGGCTCTAACTGCCTTTTCCCCTGCTAATAATTTTCTTAAGGGCAAGCACTATGGTGTGGCATCTCCCTTAGCTAGGGGTGAGCAAAAAGTCCGGAACCGCAGATTTCACCTGTATCCGTCTGTAAAATTGCGGGTGAAACCCAATCCGCAAAATTTATGGGCCGGATACGGGTGGGATTCTCAAATCCGCACCTTTTAGCGGTTTGGTTGCGGTTGGACTTTGAAATTCGCGGATTTAACCGCACCGTAGAAGATTAATAGAAGTATCAAGTTCTGCATCAATTACAATAGAACGGTGGTATTAATACGAATAATGTCAAAACCAACAATACCAAAAAAAAATCACCACATTGATGGAAAAATTTAGATTCTAGAAAACTATTCCGCTTTAACGTATCGTGTTTCGCAGTGGGTGAATTCTTCCACAAATTGATACATTTAGTACTAATATGAATGTTTTGAGCTTACTCCTGTTAGTTGTAAATTTTAACTGTGTTGAAACACCAAATTAAACCAAGTCCCAAGTAAACCAAATATGATACAGAAACAGGTTGCATGAAAATACTGACCAGAGTTTGGGCCTTCTTTGTCATCAGTGATGACCTTTCGGTTCAAGCCAATCTCTGATCCCGAAACCGTTTTCCGCACAACCTAGAAAGTTTGGATTCATGGAAGGATAACAATAACTATTTTCTTCGGCTATTGCTCCTTCTGAACAAGAAGTAAACAGTGAAGTACCAGTGATAATTTTGGCTAAATCCGCGGTTTATCCGCAACCGACCCGCATCATCCGTTGATTCGCGGATGTCAAATCCGCGAGTGATTGGGGCGGACACGGTTGGATTATTTAAAACCGCAACTTTGACGGTTTAGACGCGGGTGACCCCTAATCCGCAACCGTCCGTCCGTTGCACACCCCTACTTAGCTATAGCATATTTGAAACTAAGGAAAAGTAGAAATTAAGGTTTAATCCCATATTAGTTGGGATTTAGACACGCTAGTCCTGTCCCCTCAAACCTAGGACAAGAGGTCCAAATTCACCAAATCCTGAAGGAATTAATCCTTTTTTTTACCGATTTAGTTCAGAACTAAAAAAATTGATAACAAAATTACCCATCAGCTAAACGTGATACTCACATTTCAGTTTCTATTTCTTCATTTCTAAACAATCGTAAAACATATTTCTGTCTCAGTCAAACAAAAACTCTGGTTCAATTCGATTCAACCTGAAAAACTTAAATCGTCGTCATCAGTTCCTTCTATTGGTTTCAGTTTCAGAACTTGCAAACATCTGTAAATTCGATCAACATCACTTTGTATATCTTCTCAATCTTATCAGTTTCTCCACCAGGTTTGATTTATTATAACTTCATATCTCAATAATTTCTCTCTCGCTAACACACACTCACAACTATCGGCATATATCAAGGTATTTATTATCTAATAACCCGCCCAATCTCATATTTATCTTTTTATTAGGGTTCTAGGAATTTATTTTGATTCCTCTGGTAGACTTGTGGTTTCTTATTGCATGTTACTTACAGTGAGATTCAAAAAATCTAAATGATGAAAATCTTATGTATATTTTCTTAGTCTGGCTTAAATTTGATTTGAGAAATCCTATGTTTGTATAAAGAATTTTGTTTCACATGGAAAGAGATTATGATTATTTTGATTGAAAAAATATGAGAATTGGGTTTGCTTAGATTAGAGTCTTCTTTGAAAGACTAAAAATCGTTAAAATTATATTGTGCATTACACATACGTTTGGGTTTGAGACTGCGTTGCTAGTCTTAAATTGATGGAGATAGTTAACAGAAGAAGGAAGTGCTAAGTAGATGAATTTCATTTAAGTTAGGTCACAAGGCTTATGGTATCCATATTATTGGAATCTTTAGCGGTTAATGGCTTAATGATTTAAATATTGTCCTTAAAATTGTATGACTCTTTTATAGTTTAAAAGTGTCTGTATGGATTAAGAGTGCCTTAACATGGTGGCTGCACTGCAGAATTATCAAGACATGAAATGTTTTTTCCATGGCACCAGTGCACAAAACCTACTGAAATATGATATGATTGGGTATTTGGGTGCATTTTCGACCTAAAGGTTTTTGTCATGACTCATCATAAATGTAATGTTCATTTGGGGGTTGTGAGCTCATAGCCTCATACATAGATGCAGATATTATGTTTCCATATACTACATATGTTCATGTTGTTTCCTCTGTTTGATCTTTGTATCCTTTTGGGTATATCTAGTATCCATATTCCATGATGGAAGTTCATTGGGAAATTTTATCATAGCTGTTATGAGTTGTGGAATTTCAGGTGGACTATGCTTGTACCCTTGAGGAAGTGCAACAGCATTTTCAATCACGTGGAACAGTAAATAAACAGACAAGTTTGGTCAGCCTAAAGGATTTGCTTATGTCGAGTTTTTCGAGGTTGATGCTGTCCAAAATGCTCATCTTTTAAATGAATCAGAGTTGCATGGGTGTCAATTGAAGGTGCTTCATTTTCGGATGACGTTATTATAGGATGTTTTGGAGAAGAAAGTATTGCAGTTACAGACTGAAAAAAATTATTGGCTTCAGAAGGAGGTATTGTCTTCTGTTTCAGAAGTTTCATTGTTTTTTTTTAATCTTTCTCCCATCTTTTCCTTGCCTTTCATTTTGATTTTGTTGAAAAAGTGAATCAGCATGGATACTTAACTAGCTAAGTAGTGGATAGTTTTTGGGAGGGTTTTTCGCGTGATTTTCCTCACAGTAGGGGTACCAGCTCTACCTTCTCCCATTATTTGTTTTAGATAGCTATAAAGCATCACATTGTATGGTTTCCCATTGTTTTTTTTTAATTTAGTTACGATTTGGCAGAAATAAGCATTTTCTATTTTCTGCATGTTGTTTTCCTAATGTATTTGTGTCCTTGTGTTTGTTTTATGTTTCTTGACCAATTAGAAATTCACTGATATGCAGGCTGCTTTAGAGGACAAAATCAAACACTTTGAGAGTGATGTAGAATCTGTGTCTTATAAGGAGGTAAAATATCCATTTTTCAATGGTATTTTGTGTTTCCAATCAAATCAAGTCATGAAAGTGTTTTGGAAATTCACCTGCAGGGCACTTTGAAGGAAAAAATCAAGCACTTGGATAATGATAGAGAATCATTGGACTTAAAGAAGGTAATCGGTTTCCATTGTTAGATGCTTTGTTTGTCCCATTCAAGCTCTTAAGGTCCAACTCGAATTGATGGCCACAAAGAAGTTAAACATTGACATAGATGCTTCCTTGTCTTAATAGAACTTAGTACGGAACGTTAACTAAACTTGATAGGTATACATGTTTTGGGTACACATGTGTACATAGTTGTACACTTGCTGTTTGTTAATGTGTATATAATTGTGCACATTTTGATTCTTTTTGAAGGTGAACATAGTTAATGATTGTGTACATAGTTGTACACCATTGCCCCGTCTCATGAATATATTGCCTATTTTGTGAGTATGAATGTTGGATTTACTAGGTTTTTATGGATATGTATGTGCATGTGTACTTTTTTGCTTTACTAGTTTGTACACATTTTGTTTTTGAATTATTAATGTGTACATATTTGTACAAATGTTAATTATTTAGGTGTACATAGTTGTACACATGTTATTCATTTTGAAGTCTAAGAAATTAGGGAAGGCACTAATGTGTACATAGTTGTACACACATGTTATGTTATTTAGGTGTACATAGTTGTAGACTTGCATAACTATATTTTGATATACATGATCCTTGTAGTTAGTATGTTGTAATACTATTCAAATGCATTATTTTCGGCTATAACTAAGATTCACATTGTCTTTACTTGGCAGTTTTGTGTTATCACTGGTTAATATTGATGAGAACCTTTTAATGGAAGACAAAAGTCTTGTTTGGACACATAAGGATGTTGTAATTGTTCTTCAGCATCAAACTGAAAAGATACCTCTCAGGTGAAGTATTAAATTGTATTTTATTTCTTTCACTTCTCTTCCCTAGTCTTTCTTTAGTATTTTTTTTTTGTTATTAGTAAATATTGGGCAAACAGCTCGAACAAAGATAAAATAATAAGAAAATAACACAAGGGAAGGGTAATAATGTTTTGTGAAGGAGACTTTCGATGAATATTGGTGTTAATGCTGCGCCATATTGGCTCCTGCACCTGCGCCAATTGAATCATTTATATACAAAAAGAAACTATACGAGTTCTCCGCATTGACAATGAGAGGTATGTTTTAAAATTCTAATACGCTGGTCTCCTTGGTTTGATCTTAGTCAGTCTTACATAATGCTCAGAAGAATGTTATTGTGTAAGCCTAGTGATCTTCTTAAATGCAAGGATGGATATTTTTCTAGCAGTGCATCGTTTGCAGAGTTGTTGATTTAGCTTGACACGGTCTCTTGACATTGTGGTTACCATCCTTCTATAAGTGTACATATTGGTGCACCTGTTATACAAGTGTACATATCGGTGCACCTGTAACAAGATGAGTGCATGTGGATTTTACTGCCATTCTCATCCTAGAAACAAGCCTATTTTATTTTTCTTTGACCAAACCCAAAATAAGCATACCTATCATTTTTACTAAACTCTAAATAGCAAATATGCCTATCTTTGTGATACAGATGAGTGCCTAGTTCTATAAGAGCTTGCAACTAGAATTATGAAGGTGCCTTTGTATTGTGAAATTGTTAAAATAGGTTTGGGTTTCTTTTGAATTTGTTTGTTCTGGCGACTAATCTGATTACCTTTATTTGTTATAAATAGGGAAAAAATATTATAACTGGTTCAGTGGACTAAGATGTAAGAACTCATTTGGAACAAATGCAAACACATCGAATTTTCCCATGATTAAACTGAGTAATTCATGCGAAGGTAGCAATAGTGTTAGAGCTGCAGTTGTTTTTGGGAATCAACATGCTCAATTATCAGGATCGTTGGAGACACACGGTTAATGTTTGTGATTGTTAATGTGCACATAGTTATACACATGTTAATTTTTAATGTGCACACAGTTGTACACATGTTGATTGTTAATGTCCTTGGTACACATTTTTGGGTGCACAATGTATGCAAAGTTGTACACATATTGACTGTTATTGTGCACATTTATTGTATATCTTTAGGGACTCATAAACTCAAAATGGTAGAGCGCCCAAGCCTATCACAAGGTTTGCGGAGGTTGATGGTTCAAATCCATTTAAGTTTCCATGTTATGTTTATTTAATATGGATAGCGTTAGTGGTGCTTAGGTGGACGATTCAAGTTGTATGTGGTGTACAAACTGGTGCACCTTGTCTTGCCTTTGGATTTTCTGGATTTTTGTAGATGTGTACTTATTTGTACACCAAGTGTAAACTAATATTTTTTTAAAATGAAAATTTTAGTCATATGAGTACTCTTTTTGTAGATCTCGGAAGGAGCTTTCCGAATATATAAAGTTTGTGAATTTTGGAAAAACGGTTTGAAAGATAAATATTAAATTTCGACAAAACAGTTCTTCAAGTTGCAATAGACCTATGGATATTTTTGGTGACCACGCCCTTCATTGTGCCAAGGACGTTGGGATCAAATTTCGACATGATTTTGTACGTGACGTAATGGCCGACATCTGTTACAAAGCTGGTGTGCCTGCTCGTAAAGAAGTTTCCCTTGGTTTTTTGTCAGATGATAATAAGGATTTGCGCCCTGCAGACATCCTTGTTCATAGTTGGGAAAATGGTCAAGATGTTTGCATGGATGTTACAGGCGTTTCACCCTTTACAGGTGAAGGTATTCATGCTTTTATTCCGGGTCAAGCTATTGCGAATGCTGTTTTGCGCAAACGTACCAAATATTTAGATAAATGTGTTTCGCATGGTTATGGTTTGGGGGTTTTAGCATTTTCCACGTTGAGGGAGCTTGGTGAGGATACCTTGTGTTTTTTTAAGAGGTTGAAGAACTGTCTAGTTAGCAATGATGCTAGTAGTGGTGTAGGTAAATTTCTTTTTTATAGACTAGGTGTTGCTATTCAAAAGGGTGTTGGCGTCCAACTTGTTGCTAGGTTGCCACCTAAAGTTTTGTACGATTAATAATTTTCTTGTAGCTATTTTTGAAAAGAAAAGAAAAGATAAATTGTCTTATTAATTATATTTATATTATTTAAAATTACTAACATCATCATGTGAGTCACTTTGGACTAAAATGTAAATATTTGGACTGAATTTTAAATCAGGAAAGTTATATGTGTATTTTCCATATTTTAAATAACTTTTGGACTAAATTGTACTAGTTAACTCGGGATGGACTAATCCGTACTTTTTGACATGTTTTTGGACTAAACCGTTTTTTTTCCTAAGGGAAAAGGGTCTCTATCCAACCTCACTATGGTTCTTCGCTATCCCTTAGCTATACTACACGATAACTGAGTTTCCGTGGAAATAGTGTCGCACGGACACTGAGTATTCGTTTAAGTCAATGCGTTGACGTGACCCAAACGTATACTCAGTTTCCGTTTCTGGAGTATATGTATTCAGGAGACACTCGGATTCGGCAATTCTCATCCTTCACTCTCTTTTTTTCTTCTCTTTAGACCCTCTCAAATTCTTTTTTATCCCCTTTTGATTTTGATGGTGATTTTGTATGAATCGTTGGTTGAAACTAAAAAGGTTTGATCCATACTCAAAGGTGATTTTATTGCAATCTTCAATTTCGAATTTCATCCATAAAATCATCAAAAGTAAGTCATTTTAATTTTAGGGTTTCAAGTTAATTTTTACTTGATTTTCATGAAATTATTGATAATTTAGATTGATTAGGTATGTTGTATGACATAAATGTAGTTAAGAAACCTTGAAACATTGTTTTGTGATTAAAATTGATTGTTGATTGAACCAATATGTTGTTTTTCATTGTTGATTGAACAAATGTGTTGGAATGTAAATGTATGTATATGTGTATTGTAGGCTTAGATGTATTCGGATAATATACAACATGCTATGCAATCTACAAGTTCGGTTTCTTCGAAGGATAATAATAAGCATAATTTAAAATTCCCAAGGGATTTGATAGGAATAAAGTAAGAAGACATCGAGGTAGCACAAGCAATGTTAGCGAGTTGTATAAAGTAATTTATAAATTTCCACATGTTAGAGAAATTGTTGACAATTGTGGGGTTGGATCAATGTTTACAATAGATTACCGAAAACTTAATGACTTGTGTCTAACTAGTGGTATATCCGAGAGGTGGTAGCATACCACCGATATATTTCACTTCCCTAGTTTTGAAATAGGGTTTACCCCATTAGACTTCACACAACCATCAGTAATTCCCATTGCTCAAGGAAACCCTATACGTTTGCCACAATCATTGAGTGAAATAAAATTGCATGAACTTGCTTCCGCAACCATAGATTATTTTCTCCCATATGTTAGCGCGGTTTGAGAAGAAGAAAAATAAAGAAAGGAGAGGGGTCAAGAGTAGTATTAAAATAAGTTATTGTTAGAGCATTGCTCGGCCGAACTCGCAAGCGTTGTTATCTCAAGCTTGTTTGTCAAGTTTAGTTGATCAAAACTATATCTTGATTTCTAGTCTACTTATAGCTATGTATCGGATTAGGATAGAAGTGTGTAGTTGAGAATTAGACTTCACGGCGTTCACCATTGAAGAAGAAAATCTATTGCAGAGCTTGGAGGAACTTCAACGACAAAAGGTTTGTGGAGACTAAAACTTATCTATCACTCATAAGTCTATTCAATTCCAACTACTAAATGAGACTAAGTCGTATAGCTATATAGACTTTATGTTATACACATTTGAAATTTTGAGTCGATTTTATTTCGTTTATATAATTCTCGAAATATGAGTTTAAAGCTTAGAATGCTTCGTCATCTACTTGACAACTTAAGTTGTAAACAATTCATTTGTTGGAAACTAAATATTAAGTCAAGATGATCATGTGAAAATTACCTTGAACATCTTATATTATTTGTGTGAGACAATCATTTGATGTTAACTCGGGATGTTTCGTATTGATCAAATAATCATTTGAAAATTACTCGAAGCTAGTGGTATGTGTAAGATTACCATTGTCGTAATCTAAGGATGTTTCAAATCGATTAACGAGAGTTTTAGAACTACTACCAATGTCTGGATACAGCATAGTATGCGTACCCAGTACACGAACCGTGAAGTGCTAGTTCGGGTCCGGAACTCTTGTTTGCGAACGAGTTTATCTGTATTGGGTCCGGAACTGTGGTTTGCGAACAGTGTTTGCGAACGGAAAAACTAGGCAAGGTCCGGAACGGTAGTTCGCGAACTCAGTGGTTAGGTTCTAAAATCGGTAAGTATGACAACTTGTTCACATACTATGTATGCAAACTATTGTCTATACTCATGAACTCATGTTCGTTTGCGAACTATATTTGCGAACTGAAGTCCCTGGATTTTAATGCTTTAAGGTATGCGAACTCGGTTTGAAAACCGTGGCATTATGTTCATGAATTGGTTCTTGTATACGTACTCTATACACTTACAAACCAAGTCGATTTTGTTTCAAATGCTTCATATATATTTCTATGAGATAGTGAACATTTGAACAACTCTCGTATAACACATTTAGATAATTTTATCATCTATCATAATTGGTTGATTATCAGATTGAGTCTAGAAGTGTTAGATGAATATAGCTAAGCTAAAAGTGTTCATATGGCTAACTTCGGTTAACTGTTACTGAGCCAACTCGTTATACACGTTTGTGTACGGTTACCCATATCTAAATGAAGGTATATTTCATTTGTGTGTATCAAGCTAAACCATCTAACGGTGGAGATTGATTGCTTATTTTCTAAGCAAACTTAGCCTGAATCTTAAGTCAGGTGTTCATCTAACGGTGAATATTAATTACTTTGTTAATAAGCTATCTTAGATTTGATTGTAAGCAACCCTGATTTGAAAGACTATATAAGGAGAAGCTCTAGCATCTGGGAAACCTAATCCCGACACTTTTGTGTGTCCTAGTTGCAAACTAGAGTCTATTCTCTCTTAACCTAGGTTTCCAGTTCTTCTGAAAACCATTACTAGGTTTAACGACTTAAAGATTTTTCTTGGGATTCATGAAGCCAGGTCCAACTATTTTCTTTGTAGTTGCGTATCCTGATCTTACTTTTTCTATCGTATTGAGTTAAATCTTCTCTAAGATTTTCTCGAGATTTATCTATGATATGTAAGATATAAAAAGTAATCACAACAGTTTCTTCGTCTCCGACTCTTGTGATTCCGCAATAACTTCGTCTGTTAATCAGTTAGGTTATTGTGAGGTGACTAATATTCTAGGCTGCTCTTCGAGAGACATAAGATCGGATTATTAGTTGTGTTTCCTGTTCACATTGATCTTTATCTTAAGAGGAAACAACAAAATAGAATAGACTTATCTGTGGGAGACAAATTTGTTTATAAGTCTTCGACTTTGGGTCGTAGCATCTTCTAGGCTGTAAAGGACGTCATCTAGGGGAATCAAGTGCTCTTGCAAGATTCAAGAGGCGTAAAAAACGCGACTGTACCTTAATCGGTGTAAGACTTGGTTAGGGCTCAACTACATTCCAGTCCGAAGTTAACTTGTAGTAGGCTAGAATCTGTTGCGGCTTAATACAGTGTGGTTTTCAAGTCTGGACTAGGTCCCGTGGTTTTTCTGCATTTGCGGTTTCCTCGTTAACAAAATTTCTGGTGTTTGTGTTTTTTTTTTTCCGCATTATATTTTCTTTATATAATTGAAATATCACAGGTTGTGCGTTGTTCAATCACAGTTGATAAATCCGACCTTGTTTGTTGGATAAAACTTGATTGACACTCGGACATTGGTCTTTGGTATCATCCGAGTTATTCTTATACCAATCAGGTTCAAGGATTCATATCTGTTTGATTTACTGAATGTGTTGAGAAAGAGATAAAGTTCTTTGATATCTTTCTTGATTTAGTTTCGTTAAGTTGATACTCTCGGAATTATATTGGAGTTAGTCCATACAGATTGCCTAACGAAATAGTTGGGTGTAGTTGTTGTACCCCCGCCTTTTCAATTGGACCCGAAAACAAAGACAAGTTGAGAAAATAACTTCTACAGCGAAGCTAAGGGATCACATATAGTGTGATAAAAACTAGATAGTAACCCGTGCTTCGCACCGGGTACACCTTAATTTGTTTGTTTTGTCTCTAACCTGTGCGGCCATATATTTATGTTGCTGGTGCGTTGTTAAAACTAAATAAAGCAACTAACCGATACAGATGGGACTTTTAGCTACAAACTCATTGGACTTTCACATTGTAATTTATCCTCAACAATTATCATTTGAATCGGCAATTAACTGCAAAAAAAACATAACTAGTCATTCAAATAAACCCCAATTGAGCAATTAATAACCCTCTTTAATCACTCATTTTTGAAATCATGTGAAAGATTTAATGTGGTTTGTTTTGTTATTCCCAGCTACCCTGTATACATCATATCCTTAGTTGTCTACGACACGCTGAATTGCGGCATTTATATGGTGTCCCATGTATTTCTCATCCTCCACATCGTATGAGGTTGCAAGGGTATGATTAAGGTCCACAATTGGCAGCACGTATTGTCCTTATTCTTGAGTCAGATGTTACACTCTACAGAAAATGATTGAACTCCTCAAATTCATTTGCTTCCGCCTTAGCAGATGCCATCTTCCTGCCCTCTCAAAACAGCAAGAAGAGGCTTCGGAACCACCGAAAAGATTTTCGCCTAACCAATACAGAACTTAGCTGCACATGAAGAAACAAATACTATGGATTGAAACTCGTTCCTTTCATCTAACAGAAGAAATCCAACCATGTATGCTTACACCACGGTGACGGTGAGAAATGTCCATGATGATCCAAAGAAATTCCGAAGCCAAAGATCAACAAACCTTGAAATGGTCCAAACTAAGAATCATTCATTGAAATGGAAATGTCACCGTAATCATTAACAGTCACCAATTTTTTTAAGAATTATTTGTCAAAACAATTGGCAATACTTTTAGAAAATACAAACATAATTAGAGACGAAAGGAACATATAATAATAAAAACTTACAGACTCACCCTCGTCCAATCCAGCACACCGTACTCTTGAATCTTATGAACGGAAAACAAAGGCACATCGATCAATTCAAAGCCATATCGAAATTAGCCGGAAGTTATATTGTTTACATCAGATCTAACGCCCCAAAGGCACATTCTTTATTACAAATTCTTTCATGCTTCACAAAGCAGATATGACAAACCTTTCAAGCATGAATTAATACGTTCAGAATATGCATTGCAAGTTCTTGCTCCCAAAAATGCAATATACAGTTTTTTCTCGCAAGGAGTATAACTGGTGATTTTTCAAATCCTGTTGTGGAAGCTATGGGTTCTGTAACATCTGGTGCTGCAAGGGATGAGGTATTGAGAGTTTCTTAACACAATATTGATCTCTGCTAGCATACACACACATATATGGATTACCACTTAAGCTCTGAAATACACAAATATATGTAAATTTTTCTTCTAATACCATAATAACAACAATCCACAAACACTAATTGATGTTTTAAATTAGATTCCTAGCTAACCAAGCCTAAGGAATTTTGCTACTTATCCTCAAGAATCTGTTCAAATTCTGCAATGAGCAATCAAAGGGTACAGAAAATAATGAAGGTCTATGAAAGCAACCTGAAATCCTTCAAAAATGAGGATTTATTCCTTTATTAGAGAGACAAAGCAGGGAAAAGTAAGTGAATTCCTGAAGAATGTCAAAGGGGTTATTGCTACAAAAATTGAGGTTGTATCCTGATCTTGAAGTCTAATCAAAATAAGTGTTCATTTACTTAAAAAGATATTTAAAGTACCCGACCTTCGCTGCCAAGAGAGTTGGATGACAGGCACGGGACCATTTCTGTTTGGTTGAATTTATGAGATTGCTATTGTTTCCTGTTTCGCCTCATTCTTTGGTCTCAATTCCTTTCCACACCTGGATTCAACAACAAAGAATTTAGTTTAAATATGTCATTTTTGTTCTTTTAAATTTCTCTGCAACTATACTTTTTGTGCCTTCTTCTACCTAACATCAAATAAGCACCAAATGATTGATTCTCGTGAAAAATATAAATAACAATTAATGCAAAACCATCGATAAAAGATGGGCCATTAACCGCTATTATGTCTTAAAGCACATATCCCTCTCTAAGTTTCGGGTTG
The DNA here is from genome assembly GCA_023531105.1 of Papaver atlanticum. NCBI lineage: Eukaryota > Viridiplantae > Streptophyta > Magnoliopsida > Ranunculales > Papaveraceae > Papaver > Papaver atlanticum. The sequence continues at coordinate 1,033,671 of JAJJMB010005149.1, forward strand.
GAGGCTGTAATTACTTGTAATTCTTGCCGAATTGCTAAAATTCAACCACACAGACTGTAAAAATGTTCGAACCGACAAACTCAAGTACATCATCAATCATCAATTTCACTATAATTCACAAAATTCCAACACTTTCAAGATAAGGAAAACCCAAAGATCAAAACCCATGTTATTGTTTAAAATATGCATATTAGGATACCTGTGAGTTTCTTCACCAACAACTGTTTTCAGAATCAGTCATATCACCATTAACTTATAATAGAATTATATCCCTTTGTTTATGAGCTCCAAAATACTTGTAGTAAGGTGTTTTATCAAACACGTCATGCGCAACTTAAGAAAGAAAACTTACATGCGCTACCGAAATAATTCATCTACTGTCGGAAACACTTTGCTGCAAAAATCATGGAAAACCCAAGCAAAAGTAGGGAGAATGTAGTTGCACAAACCCCATGTTTCAGATAGCGAACTCAGATTCCAGATTGTAAGAGATTTCAGGGCTCCTAATTTTTGCAACACAACAACACAGAAAAAACAAACAAACCATACATCAATCACACAATCACTATGCAAAATAATCATATAGAAAGGAAGTACGGGCAAAAAAACTCGTAGGAAAGGCTCGGCAGAGTTAGGTTGTGGTTTAATTCCTTGATTTTAGAGATTTCCGAAAAAACCCGAAGTGGAGGCAGTTTTTGGTTGGATACGTTATGAACGGCAGGAGTGGGAAAGTTGGGGTAAATGTTGCAGCCAGCAGCGCATTGGAGAAAGTGGGGTTAACTGGTTAAGGTGAGTGGGTGGTGTAAAGAAGCTGTAAAAAAATATTCTGTTAATTGTGTAGAGCCGGAATCAATGAGAGAGCTCTATTTCATAATATTCACACTAGAATTGTCCACATCATTTTTTTGTGGGGTCAGAATGAATGAGAATTAAGTATTTAGTTTCAATTATCATCTTGTTAGATGTTTCTTGACCATAGATCCAACCTAAAAAACGATATTGAATTTCAGGAAAAAATGGCACGGTGGTTTTTGGGGAATGTACTTTTCCCAAACAAGAACGATGTTGTTGAGAAGAAATGACTACCGATATTTAGGGACATGGGTGTCCTCCGTTGTTATGATTGGGGTTCTGTTAGAGCATAGCTCGGTTGAACTCACCAAGCGTTGGTATGTCAAGTTTGGTTGTCATATTTTAGTGTGTCAAAACTCATCTAAAGTCGCTTGATTATATACTAGAGTCAACTTTGTTTAGGTTTAGACTAAAAAGTCTAGGAATGTTGAGACATACAAGTATTACTCCGAAGACCTGAAGAATGTAAAGAAGAAGCGAATTACAACGACAACATCATCCTTCCTCTTGAGGTTAGCAATATTGACTTGAACTGTTTCATTCCTAACGTATCTTTCAAGTCGTGCTATTTTGAAAACATAAATGCAAAGCTGTATATATTGTACATACGGTATAATACTCTAGTGATGTGACATGGTCATATTTGTATGATCATAGTATTAGGGAATTAGACTACGAAGTATAACGCTTATCTTTTGAACTTCGTAGATATGACATCGACATAATCTTGTATATACTGTTATGATTATGTGAATGCATATTCTAGCCGTGACTCGTTTTTTTTTTGTTGCTAATTAGTGCATATAAGTGGCATAACTTGGCCATAGCCGTGAATTAGGGTTTGGCCTTAATTCGACCAAGTCTATTGAAGTTAGATTCATATTTTAACCCTAATGGCTGGAACCAAATGGTATTCAGATGGATCTAAGGTGAGATCAAATCTCTCTAAGCCGATGATTGGCCGCGACCCCCTAATAGCGCATTGGGGTTTTGTACCCTTGGCCATGACGTGTGTATGGCATTTGGGAGTGTTCATCTCAACTTAGATGGGAGAATTGAGAGTTTTGGTCGTGATTAAATTTCCATAACCACCTAGGTTAGGATTGCTCCTAGCTTCTAGGATCTAATGGCCTAAAAATAGAGTTTTGGGTTGACCGGGACTCTTATTAGCGCGCCAAGACCTTGTGAACTTGGCCACCACGTGTTTATAACATGTGGGGGTAGTATGGGACGTGTTATGGACTTGATCATAATTGTATGAGGTCCCATAAAGTTGCAGCTCATATTATGGCATTGGCCATGGCTGGCCAAGGTTCAATATTGACGCGCGCTTGTGCTTTGGCCTTGACTGCCAAGATCCTAAAATATCACGCGACATATGCCATGGACTTAACCGTGGCTGCCAAGGTCCTAAAATAGTGTGCCGATTATGCTATAGCCTTGGTCGTGGCTGCCAAGGTCCAAAAATAGCGCGCGGGACCATGCCATGGCCCTGGCCACATTGCCAAGGCCGAGAATAGCGCGCGGGGACACGCTATAGCCTTGGACACATTGCCAAAGCCGAGAATGACACGCGGGACCACGCCACAGCCTTGGCCATAGCTGCCAAAGCCGAGAATCACTTGTGGGATCACGCCATGGCCTTGGCATAGTTGCCAAGGCCGAGAATAGCGCGTGAAGATTTCCGTGGCCTTGGCCATAGCTTCCAAGGACGAAAATGTTGCGCGTGCTATAACATTATCTTGATTGTGGCTGCCAGGGACAGGAATGATGCGCGGCTTATGCTATAGCGCGTTAGTGGGTATGCCACAGGCCATATTTTGCCAAATTGTGATTATCTATGCTATGGATTTGACCGGCTGCTTTGGGATGATTCCAACTAGGACATTAATCCATTCTTGTCTTAGGTGAAGCGTTATGAGCTATAATAGCTGTATTGTGGCCTTGGCTATGTCTGGATTAGATGTTATAGGCTTGGATATGCTTAGCCAATACGCCGCAATTATTAGGCCATCGATCATTATTTGATCATCATATGGCTACGATCTAGGATTTGAGTATATGACAATATGACAAACCTAGATTTGAAGTTTAATGTCATTCCGGTACAAATTTGAGTACGACGGTGTCGTTATAGTATGTTCAAGGAACTCGGCCGTAAGAGTTTGCGACTTGAGACTGTTGATGGGGTAAAACGATTTGTTGGTTTTTTGGGAAGTGGAGAGATGACCATGCGGACGGGGACTCCTCGACCGAGAAAATTGCTTAAACCTTTTTCAAACAAATGCACTGCACGGGAGTACTTTGAGTTTGAGAGATAAATCTGTAGGACTCCGGCCTAAACCAAGACAATGGACGTTCCATAATCAATTCGGTCACAAAGAGGGAAGAGGGTCGACCTGTAGGAGGGAAACTGAGAAGTGTGTATGAGATCAATGATGATCAAGGATTGTGAATGTGTGACGATTTTTTTAAGTTGGTGAACTGCTGAGTTCAGATGAGATAAGTTTTGATCGATTGAGCGATATTTCTTGTTGGTCGAAATTGTTATTCAATCATGGATTCATAAACTTATTTATATTGCAAGAATAATAGACACATTGATCCTAGTAAGTGTGACGGTTGCTCGAGTGAAAGAGTGGGAAACTGGGAAATCGTGGTTAAACCAGTTCCATGTCGTGCAGAGACTTGGTTAGTTGGTTGATTGTCCACCCACTACTTTGCTAACTTCCTCAACCGCTTGCACGACTTACACACATTTCTCATCATGGGTGTACACATGTGCCGTAGGCAGCCAAAACAAAACCCTAGTGATTATCCCCCATGTGACGTGATTGATGTCTCATGAATATGGAGTCTGCTAGGCAGACATGTATTTAATTAGTCAGTTGTTGAGTTGACCAGACAATGAGTCTTAGTCTTTGATGATTCGAGCATAATGAACGAATGTGGTATGCTCTAAAACTCATGGATTGAAGATAAGATATCTCTCTAGACAGTAATGATGTTCAGACGTTGAGTCTTGATATCATTTTACCAGTCGAGATAATAATGATATTTTGATAATTTGGCTCGATCGTCCGATGAAGTTGCTCAATCAAGGACTTATTTTGATATGTCGAGTTTCGACAGGAAATCAAAGATATTGGATGGTCGTCCGTTCAAACCATGTTGCTCAGTCGAGCAAAAATGTTGGCAGCAAAACCAAACATTAAATATAAATTAGAATATTGATTGCTGGATCAATAGAATCTTCGAATGTTGATAGTTGAATCAACGTGAAAAATATTGCTCGGTCGAGCAATTGATAGTTGAATCAAAGAGTTCTGAACCCAGTTGATCGTGCATTTTGCTAACTTAAGCAATTTAGTGTTGATATATGAGCAAATAGATATTGCTAGTTTAAGCAGCTCGTTTGAGCAAATATTGCTCGTTTGAGTAATATTGCTCGATTCATGAATTATTGGTAGCAGGACCAAATAATATAATTAAATAAAATACTGGCAGCTGGACCGAATATTATTAATTAGAATGTTGATTGCCAGATCAACATAAAATTATTATGGTTTGAACGTGTTCAGAATTATGCTTTGAAGATCATTTGATTTGAAACCCTAATTTTGGTCGATTGTTGATCAATTGTTGATTTACTGAAAATCAACCAATGAGTGAGGGAGGGACCGGCTATATGGGATGATGGCCGACCATGTAGCGCCCAAGTGCTCGAATGAGCATGCACCAAAGTCCTTTGTAGAGTAGTTGGTGAAAAGATGATTAAATGATCGTGTAATCATTATTAAAATAGTGCTCGTATGAGCATTAGGTGGTAAAACCTAATTATGGAGAGAGGAGGGACCGACCAAAGGGTATGAAACCGGCCTTGGTGGTTGTGGGACCAACTGATGGCCGATTGATCAAATTCCAGGTCGTTTGGAAAGAGTTTGAACCCAATATGAATTATGGAATATCAATTAGGTCAAAATCGTAATAGAGTGTGGGACCGGCTTCTGTGAGCCAAGGGGCCGACCTAGGTCGGTCAAGGTAGAATGCACGTGTCAACATATTGTCCGTGACTCAATTCCGAGAATTTTGATATTTTCTGGTGCGCGTTTGAGCAATATTTTGGATTTTCAGAAGAGTTTTATCTTGACTGAAACTCTCGATTTTGCTCGAATGAGCAAGTAGAACTTTTCTCGTGCGACGAATATTTTGGGAATATTAAAATAAATGATATTTTAATATTTTTCGTGAGATTCCCGGATGGTCACGTGACCATTTGACTTTTGGCTTCTGATATTTTGGGAAAAACCAGGGTTTTTGCTCAAACGAAGAAGTTTCGTGAAACGGGAGAAGAAATAATAATAAAATAAGGATTTAGGAAAGTGTGGGACTGGCCACGGCTCGGGCATGGATGGGAGGCTAGTAGGCCCAGTCCCTTGACACTCTTCTCTATTTTAAATTATTATTTTTCATCGTGCGAGGAAATATGGAAAAACCTAGGAGTTTTGCTCAAACGAGGGAGTTTTTATGAGATAAGGAAAATAATAAAATAAGATAAAAAATAAAAGGAGAGGCATGGACCGGCCACGACGGTATGACCGGACGGATGGTAGGCCCGGTCCCGTGCACCTCTCTTTTATTATTTTCTATTATCTATGCCGGTTTGGGGTACGTCACAGTTCATCAGGAAGATCTCCCTCCCAATTCGAAGTTTTTTCTATTTTCTTCCCTGTTTCACATAGGTTTCCTCGTTCGTCCATATTTTTGAATGCTCGTTTATGCGTTTGGGTGCTCGTTCGTGCATTATTGTTAAGTACACTCGCACCATTTTCTCGGGGCTTACTCGGTCGGTGGTAGCCCAGATGCCCGAACAGTGAATATTTATTACTAATTCATGGAATTCAGTCGGGAATCTGCCATGAAGCAGAGTAATAAAATAGATTGATTATCTATTACTAATTCATGGAATTCAGTTGGGTATAATCCATGAAACGGAGTAATGAGATAGAATATATTGTTTTTCTAGGAATTCGATTGATGAATGTTGCGCTAGAATTAATCTGTGAATGGTTCTATACTAGCATGCAATATGTCTAGGAGCATTATGTTTATTTGAGAATGAGGTAAGAGATGATGGAAGCATCATACTCATTCTGAATATTGATTGTGCATAGTCGGGGAACAGTGTGGCATCCCGAAGACGTTAGCGCTCTATACTAGCATGCAATATGTCTAGGAGCCGTCCAATCATTAAGAGATTCTATACATATTCATTCTACATAGTTCAAGTCTCACATACCTTTTAGTCGATGAAGTTCCACCAGTTCCTTGAGTAGTTCTTCGTCTTTGTATGATGAACGATGTGGAGTCTAGAGCTCAACTACACTTTCTATCCTAGTCCGAGACTTAGCTATAAGTAGACTAGAAATCAATACTTATAGTTTTGGCAACTAAACTTGACAACAAGCTTGAGATAGCAACGCTTGCGAGTTCGACCGAGCAATGCTCTAACAATCTCCCCCTTTGTCAATTTTAGTGACAAAACTATCAATACATATGGAATACAAAATAAATAAACTTTGCAGCTTCTCCCCCACATGCATGATCTCCTTGGTTCTTCAACATTACTCGAAATCTTCGTCACTTCCAAGTACTCCAATGATTCCAAAGGTTGTAAGTTCAACATCATCGTTGTTGAAAATCCGTAGCCATAACAATGAGAAAACAAAAGCTCTCAATCATTGTTACACAGTGTCATAGTATCATTACACAACATCAAAGTTCAATTGTATCACATCTTCGACAACAATACTATGGTGATATGTATCACTCCCCCTTAGTCAATACTCCATCTCACATGGAAACCACTCCCCCTTACATAATGATCCTAAAACCATATGTATTTGTAGTGTGAACTACACATTAATTCTCCCCCTTTTTGTCAATAAAATTGGCAAAGGTACGAAAACTAGTGGGATCCTAATGAAATTTCCATAGAGACATTTCATGACCAAAAAAATGCACATATCAACTTTTTAGATGCAATCATATTGCCGAAACTAAATGCATTCATCCGGGAGTTTATAAAGATACAAGATAATCTCTACAATATTCCACAGTATAATAGCATTGCTCGGTTGAACCTACCAAGCGTTGGTATGTTAAGTTTGGTTGTCATATTTTAGTGAATCAAAACTCATTTAAAGAGTCGCTTGATTATATGCTAGAGTCAACTTCGTATAGGTTAGCTTGAAAGTATTAGGATATGAGACATTACAAGTATTACGTGAAGACTTGAAGAATGTGAAAAAGTAAGGAGCTACAACGACGACATCATCCTTCCACTTAAGGTTAGTAATATTTGACTTGAACTGTTTCATTCCCTAACGTATCTTTCAAGTCGTGCATATTGAAAACAAAACTGCGAAGCTATGAATGATTATACTCTAGTTAGACGTAGTATTAAGGAACATAATACGAAGTATAACGCTTATCTTTTGAACTTCGTATATAAGACATCGACATAATCGTTTGAATGCTATTGTGATTATGTATGGGTATGAGGTAAAGATTTCATCCTAGGAAACAATGTTTTACATTCGTTTAAAGGAAGTAATTTCATGAACTTGTTTTATGAATCGAAAGGGAAATCGCTAGGCTTATTGGTATTGTTATTCATTGCATATCTTTTGAACTACCAATATGTGTGTTTAGTATAACCGCTCATGACTTGTTTATGTTCTTGGTAAAACTATTCACAAGGCCTGACTTTTGTATTGGTATGTGTTTGAGGGTGAAAACTGATTCTGCTGTTTTTGGTAAATTTGGGTGTGTTGATGAGAAACGAATTCAAACCCTAAATAAATGCACTGCACGGGAGTACTTTTAGATTCTAGAGATCAATCTGTAAGACTCTGTCCTAAACCAAGAAATGGCCGTTCTAGATTCAATTCGGTCACAAAGTGAAGGAGAAGGGTTGATCTTAGGGAAGGAAGCGAAGAAGGTGTTTGAGATCAGAATGTTGAATTATGAAGGTATGGTTGTTTTATGACTTGTATCATAATATGGTTTCTGGATACTTGTGTTGATAACACTTGTGTTGTTATTGTCGAAATAAATTGAAAACCTATTTATACAAGTCATTGAGCGCACCCTGATCTCGTAGGAAGTGGAGGAGATTAAGTAGTGGAGTAGTGGGGTTGTGTAAGAGGTGGTGATCATCACATTTCCATTATAAGGGAAGAATGGTCACACCTTCACCCACTACTCTCATCGTTGTTAACCTTCCGTCCTTTCCTGACACTTTCTCGTAGTGGGCGCGTTGCACGCTGTAAACCGCCAGACCAATACCCCAGTGAGCATCCCCCAGTTTGTGATACGTTTGATGTCTCGAGTAAATGGATCAAGTTGTGGGACTTGCCACACAGAATAGCACGCGATGCTATTAGGTTAAATAAATAAGTTATTTGTGAAGCCGATATTCATAAAATATTGTATGTATTCGATGCACGTAAAGCATCGCTTTTAAGAAAGAAGCTAAAAATAATCGATGTGCATGGAGTATCGTTGTTTTAGAGCTTGTCTAAATTAGTCGCGAGTTGATCGTCTTAAAAAGAAGAGCGTGACTGGACAACTTTGGGCGATCGTTTGGTAGCTCTAGGGGTGAGCTACTGCTCGGTTGATCGCTCCCTGTAGGCGAGTGGCGGATGGTAGCCATTCTAAAATCCTACCAGTTGATCTAAATTAGATCTGGATCGCTCAAATCGGCTAGCCAAGTTGAGTGGCCGAGACGATTTGCGGCAGTTAATGACTGCTGTTGAAGCAGCGCGAAGGGCCATCTTTGGGCGATCGTTTGGGATCGCACGGGCGAGCTGTAGCTCGGTCGATCGCTCCTTACGGGAGGGGGGTGGCCGGTAATCATAGCGGCACCCCATCGATCATCTAGTATCCGATCTAAGCCGTCCGATCAAGCTAGCGAAGTTGGACGGACGAGATGGTTTTGCGGCAACTGCTTGCTGTCGTTGATTTAGGGTTTGGAAGCCGTGCAGCCCACCCTAGTTTGGCTAATCGAATCAAAATGCTTGGCGCTGATTTGAATAGGCCGATCGGTCATGTGCAAAGACGGGCCGCTTGTGAGCACGCTGACATCTCCTAGGCCATCTAAAATTAGATTCAAGCCACTCGATTCGGCTGGTGAAGATGGGTGGTCATGATCGATTCGCGACAGTAGCATACTGCCGCAAATATAAATTAGGGTTTTTAAAACGGTCGCGTCCACCCTAGTTCGATCGAACGGTTTGATGCGTCATTGACTTCCCATGAGCAAGTCGATCGACCGGGAATGAAATTGGGCCGGCGGTGAACGCATTGGCATCTCTTTAATCGTGCGGGATGCGATCTAGGCCGTCCGACTTGGCTGGCTAAGTTGGATGGATGTGATGATTTGCGATAGTTATATGCTGTCGCAACCCAAATTAGGGCTTTGTAATAGCGCGTTCTCCCTAGTTTGGGAAAACGATTTGACGCCCTCTAGACTTGCCGCGGGCAGGTCAATCAACCAAGGGAGAAGTTGGGATGCCAATGGGTAAGCTGGCGCCTTTTTGATAATTCCAAGGAAGATTTCAGCCGTCCAACTAGGCTGGCTAAGTTGGACGGTCATGATGTATTTGAGACCGTTTTTGCCAGTCTTAGCTCGGTTGAGCTTATTTTTCAAATAGCGTGACCACCCATATTAGGGTTAACGTTTGAAGTGCTTGCGGGTGTATTAGATGGAATCTGTTCGGTCGGGATGTTAGTGGGCCCGCCGGTGGTCATCATGATGATCACCTAGTTCTGCTAGGAGTAGGCTAGGCTTGTTGAATTATGTGGCCAAATCGTGTGGCCGTGATCATTTTTTAAGACTGATATGGACAGTCTAGATTTTCCTTAAGGAATTTAAACGCGTTCGATCGCGCTAACTTTTAATTAAAAAGTGTGTAAACACGCTGATCTCTTTATAGAGAGTGGTGTGGCCTACGTGAGTGTTTTCATGCAGGTCTCAATACAGACACTTCGGGAGATTCATGCTACTCCGTTGCGAGCGAACATTAATCGTCATGTCATGCCAATATTGAGAGTTCGGCTGGGAACATTGCATGGGAAAATACTAGGCAGGCAATGCATTAGTGAATAATGCCGGTGGAAGATAAAATTCACAGAATATTTTGGGATTGCTGTTGCACGCACCATTCTGAGTAAATTTCATATATACAAATATATTGAATTGCTCAATACATATGTGAGCGAAGAGGCTTAAGTACTCGTTGCTTTTAAATGGCTTCTGTTCCTTTGCAGGATGACAACGCATTAAATACAGGGTTTACGATTTTATCCCTTGAACTAAAAACCACCATCAACATTAAGTCCCCTGCTTAGTACGTAACAGTGACATTGTTGCGGGGTAAGCACTAGATGGTGACAAATAAAGATAAAACTTATGAGACAAAGTTAGATGTTACCAGGAGAGATAGGTCGGCCTGTCCTTGGAACATGTCATGTTCAAGAGGCGTCTAGGTAAGCGTTCCCCTAGCATGATGTCGGTTGGCCCCAGGTAGATTAGGCATACGGTTGGTTGGGATCTCAAACTGCATTCAAGTCCCTTGTACATCTGAGTATCGTTCGAGAGCGTGTCCAAGCTAACCTGGCTTCGGTTATTGATAGACGCATTTATGTGTCTATTTTCATCTCTATTGTGTATATTGTTAGTACCCATTTTTGTACTTATTATGGTGTTTTATGTGTTTGTAAGTATTTTTGGGCAATAAACATATTTGGAAAAATCGGCTCGAAAAGTTGTCTAAAGGCACCCAAGGGACATTTGCTATTCAGACTCTCACTTTGGATAAGGGGTAACCCATTTCCAAGCAGCTACTAAACACAGACCGGGACTGGTTAAGGGGTAACCCATCTTCTTCTTTTGAACTTTGAGTTTTGGCGGGAAAAGTTCACAGCTCACTGGCAGATTGGGATTCGAATTTTGAAGCCTTTGTAGAGAGATTCAATCACCAAACCTTGTTGCGTACTGTATTTGGCTTAACAGGACTGGTATAAGTATTGTATTGGAGGAAATTGGGCCGGATATTCATTTCTCGACAAACAGAGGGTGTATTATTCTAGGAATTTATTTCTGAGATACTATGGAAGATACTCATTGATTGGAAGATATATTATCCCGGAATGTTATTCTGCATTGACTGAAGGATATTTGACGCGTAAAGAGATAAACAGAACATTTCACGTCACACAGGAAAGTAAATATTCCGAGAAGAAAATAAATAAGGAAGATTAAATGAAGAGATTTTTGAGATTTTGGGGCCTGTCAAGTATAAAAGAGGTGTTGGGATCACAAAGAGGGTGGAGAGTTGGGAGCAGTTAGGAAGAACCAGAGAGTCGAGAAATCAAGTGGCAGAAAAACTCCATTTTCTGCTGTTGTGAAGAACACGAAGAACATAAGACGCACGCCGAACCGTCGTTTTACAACAGTGACAACGACAATTGCTTGTGGGTCGTATTGCTATAGTGACAACAACACATCAGTTTTATCGTTCTCTGTAACAACTCGATTTGTAACAAATAAAAGTGTTACAAACCCGGTTTTATTGTTTTTCTCCCATTTCATTATTGTGAACACCATTTTTGAGCAATAAAGATGAATTTTGAGCGTGTTTCCATGATGATGAGCTAATTCTCGCGTAACCAAGGCACGAAGGAAGCTATTTATGCATGAATAATTGGTAACTATTCTATTTTTCTCTAATTTGTATTTTATAATTCACTCAATCACTACTTTGTAGAATTTTAATTGTTTGCATTATTTTCTTAATTAGTTGTTATTCAATTAGATAGGTTATACTTTGTTTAGATAATCTATGCTTAGGGAATACAATTAATGTTTGAGAATATGCCTGATTATTTGTGAATTAAGAAATAAGAGATTTAAAAGATAATTAGAGTTTTGGAATTTTTACCATCATTCATTCATGTGTAATAGTGGAATCTAGTGTCTTGGTTATTTTCAATCTTGAAATCAAATTTGGAATTATATTTTCTCTATTTTTAGTTTAAATAAGTCTAAAATCAATTGCTTTCACAAGTCTCAACGAACCTTTTACTACAACAAAGTTGAAATCACATCAGTTAGCATGGAGGAAAAGTGGAGGCGCGATGAAGCATCTCAGCTAACAAGTGCTAGGGCTGAAAGGTTTGCTGCCCGGCTAAAGTGAAGAAGGGTGGAGCATAACATGAACTCCTGGATAAACATGAATACCCTATTCATGACGACGTCATAATCCTCGACTCTGATGTGGACGAGCCCTATCATGAGGAATATCCTTAAAAGGCCGCTGAAGCAATTTCTGAAAAAAGATGTTGAAGCAGCTCGAGAGGATGTTGAAGCGGCTTCCGAAGAGGATGTTGAAGAAGCTCCTGGAGAGGACTCTAGTGAAGGCGCCATTGACCCTGGCGTTGATGCACTTCTTTGATGTTTAGTATTCTTTGTTTCATGCGGCTGGAGCCAGGGCTTGATCGAATAGTAATCCCTCATTCATGTTGCTTTTATGATCTTATGTTTCCAGTTGGATGAATGAATGAAATCTCCCGACTAAGAAATCCAAATTCTTAGAAAGATCTCGCAATATCTTGAAACTTTAGACGTAACGCTCTTCGGTAAGGTTAGAGTAGAGCTTGTGAACATGATTTTGCAATCTGAGTTCTCCCATTCTTTTGTTTGATATTTCCCTTGCAGACTACACGTTTCTTGAAGATTTGTGGTGTGCCGGCTAGGTATGTAGAAGGATGGACGTTGTGCCGCGAATCTTCAAGGACTTCGTTCCAAGCAACATCTTTTGAACCGTCTTCTGAATCTTGGATGGTTGTATGGAATGGGATGCGATGAGCAGTCCCCAGTTACACTTCAGATTCGACGGTGTGGCTGGATATGTGAAAGTATCTCCGATTTTTACTTTTGGGGTCTTTGATGCACATGTACGTCTTCATGTTGAGAAATTTCTGCGACTCGTAAAGCTTCAACAGTGATGATGCTGATATTAGAAATAAACCGGTTGAGGGACGTGAAGGCATCCTGTGCTGGCAGTCCCTAGGTATAATTATCCCGAGCTTATTTTATCTTGAAAGACGTACTTCCACTGCATTTACCGATAAGGTAGTTGACGAATTGATGAAGGTGGCAATCTTTTGGATTCGTCGTTTGTTGATCAGTGGGAGGGAGTCGCTCTTGATAGATCTGTATTATATCCAAACTTTTGGCAGCCCATGTACCCCTCCTATAGGAAATTGGAAATCTAGAAACACTGAATCTGACTTTGTCGGCGATGTGGTTGTTGATGCGCAGCTTCGTGCAGGCCTTGGGTAGGCGTCACTGAGTTCTGTGGAAGGCATGATTCGGTCGGTCTTGCTTGCTGAGGCGCGACTTTCCTCTTCGATTCTTCATTGATAACAATGTTTATGGATGGTTGAACCAAATATTGATTATCGGTCAGGCGCCTCCCAAACAGGGAGGTGATGATACTCTTATGCTGCATCTTTGAAAGTGGTAACCTTGTCACGGTTATGACTTTTTGGTTGACCGTCTCTTCTGGGTTGAAAAGGTCCTTGACAGTGAAGGGATTCCGTGTTGAGCCTCAGTCTCAAAACGTGATTTACATGGTTCTATCTTGTATGGTCGGTGGGTTTACCATAATAAATATATCGCCATCTCGCCTCCGTGACTCTATTACTTCTCCATGGGAAAATAAAATTTGCAGAAGTTCAGATTACCTTTGTCCGTAGTGGTTGTTGCTATGGTGAAGCTCGGGCTGGTATCAACAAACGAGAAACAACGGTTCTTGGCAGCAGCTGTGATCAGAAGAGACTGGCAGGGAGAGGCGTGATAGCTATGGGCACGAACTTGGCAGTCTTCATATAGTGGTAGAGATTGTCTCATTATTAGAGAGATAAGCTAATGATGGAGATGATAGCTTCCTTGATGTTGCCTCATGGAATGGAAAAGAGGGAGACAGTCCCCTGCCCACGAGTATCCACTGAGCTTCCGACTTGATAGATGTTGTCACGCTGGGTTTCTGAGGAAATAATTTGGATGAGAGTTGGAGTTGAACCCTATGTTGATGAGGATCGTACGAGTCACTGATAAAGAGGTCGTCTTTGCGTCTACGTTGCGTTTCATAGACGTCCAGGCATATCGCTGGTCTTTGACAATACGTCTGTTCTCTTGATTATGTCCTCGTCTTTGGACATCTTGGAATCATAATGATAGCGTGCTTGCGTCTCTCTAAATTCAGCATCTTTGAGATGGGTAGTGCTGAGCAGTCCCCAGCCACACTCCTTTGCCTTTATCATCTTTGGATCGTGTCTTTGAGGATTAGGGAAGTTCCCTCATGCGAATGACTTAACTAACAGGTTGTGCAAATATGATGAAGCTCTTGACATGGAGAGTCTGTATGTACCTCTTAAGTCCTAGGTGCAACCTCCTTCGGTAATGCAACTACTTCTTCTACGGGAGACGAAATTCTAAAAGCGTCTCTCACCAATGTTGTTGCCGTCAAGCCAGATATGGTATATCTCGGACGTTGTTTTATCATTGTGACAGTCGTGCATGTGGTACTAGAGTTGGAGTTATCGGTTTTGAACGCGCAGGATGTTGTTTCTCGGTGGTTTTCCTCTTGCTGTTCAGTGAAACTGCTTACAGAAGGCTGAAGGTTGTATTGCATGTTGGTGAAATGTATGCTTCCACGAATATCATGAGGCTCTTCATTCCTGGCAGGCCTGGTTCTTTCTAGCAGGGCAGGTGCTGTTGTAGCTGAGCGTTTAGCGCTTCACGAAGCTCAGAGGATGCCTGAAAGTGCAGATCCTCCAGCATAGCACGATAGATAGGTACCATCCTATTAATGCATAATTCCCCCAATCGTTGTTCAGTCATATTTGGATCGTGACAATCCAGTGCCTGAATTCTGAACCTCTTGACATAATCATTTGGATGTTCGTTGTTTCAGTGAAACATTCTTCCTGAGTCTGATAGAGTGATTTTCCCAGACACAAAGAAATATTTCTTCTTCAGCATTACCCGTTTCCTTATGCAAAGGAAATGTGGGAGACGCGAGTCCTTTTGGTGCAGCAATTTCTCAGATCTCCTTTGCGTGAGGTTATGTCGGTTGTGAATTCTTTCTCGACATGATGCCGCGGGCATCGTTATCTTCTTGAGGCTGCTCTCTTGAGGTGTCGGCTCTAGTAGATCTGAAGATGTCCCGGGCTCGCTCTTGTCCGGGTTGACATAATAGGCGAACCCTTTATGATGATTTGTAGATGTGTCAAGCCTCCTTTGTTATTGTAGATGTACAAATTCTCGGAATTACGCCATGTTCTGGATCTACACGTTTTGTTGATGAAGTGATAGCGGATACTCCTGACTTTAAATTGGTAGCAGTGGTGGAATAGAGATAGATCTTTTCTTTTGTGATCTCTACAGGTGTCTTCCTAGGACTCCACTGGTATTGAGATTTGTTGTCGACTATCTCCATACTGGAACAACGGCTACGCGAATCTTCACTTTGTCTTTATGGGTGTGGACCCTTTGAGGCATTTCTGGCTTGCTCCATACAACACTTATGGTGTTGCAGAAAAGGAGGTTGCTCCATCCGGATCTCGAGAGAATCCGTTGCGTTCTTCTAAGTAGTAGTCACGTCTTCTTGTGTCTCCACGCGTCTTTCTGGTCCTTTCATCTGGGAGATTTACTGGTGCTCAGCTATCCAAGGCATTTCCAGTAGCATTGCTTGAAAAAGCATTTTTTTGAAGCTTCTTAGCAAATGGAACACCGGAATTGAAATTGGTTGTTGAACCTGAATTGAATTTAATGATTGAAATAGATCTAAGATCCACCCTTTTGAAATTGAGAAAACCGGAATGAATATTGAGAAACTGATTTTGCAACCTAGAGATCAATCTCCCACTGTGGTCGCCAATTTTTTTGAGGGTAAAAACTGATTCTGTTGTTTTTGGTAAATTTGGGTGTGTTGATGAGAAACGAATTCAAACCCTAAACAAATGCACTGCACGGTGGTACTTTTAGATTCGAGAGATCAATCTGCAAGACTCTGGCCTAAATTAAGAAATGGCCGTTCCAGATTCAATTCGGTCACAAAGTGAAGGAGAAGGGTTGATCTTAGGGAGGGAAACGAAGAAGGTGTAAGAGATCAGAATGTTGAATTATGAAGGTGTGGCTGTTTTATGACTTGTATTAGAATATGGTTTATGGATACTTGTGTTGATAACACTTGTGTTGTTATTGTCGAAATAGATTGAAAACCTATTTATACAAGTCATTGAGCGCACCCTGATCTCGTAGGAAGTGGAGGAGATTAAGTAGTGGAGTTGTGTAAGAGGTGGTGATCATCATGTTTCCATTATGAGGGAAGAATGGTCATACCTTTCCCCACTACACTCATCGTTGTTAACCGCCCGTCCTTTCCTGACACTTTCTCGTAGTGGGCGCGTTGCACGCTGTAAACTGCCAGACCAATACCCCAGTGAGCATCCCCCAGTTTGTAACACGTTTGATGTCTCGAGTAAATGGATTAAGTCGTGGGACTTGCAGCACAGAATAGCACGCGCCGCTATTAGGTTAAATAAATAAGTTATTTGTGAAGCCGATATTCATAAAATATTGTATGTATTCGATGCACGTAAAGCATCGCTTTTAAGCAAGAAGCTCAAAATAATCGATGTGCATAGAGTATCGTTATTTTAGAGCTTGTCTAAATTAGTCGCGAGTTGATCGTCTTAAAAAGAAGAGCGTGACCGGACAACTTTGGCCGATCGTTTGGTAGCTTTAGGGGTGAGCTACTGCTTGGTCGATCGCTCCCTGTAGGCGAGTGGCGGATGGTAGCCATTCTAAAATCCTACCAGTTGATCTAAATTAGATCTGGATCGCTCAAATCGGCTAGCCAAGTTGAGTGGCCGAGACGATTTGCGGAAGTTAATGACTGCTGTTGAAGCAGCGCGAAGGGCCATCTTTGGGTGATCGTTTGGGATCGCAAGGGCGAGCTGTAGCTCAGTCGATCGCTCCTTACGGGAGGGGGGTGGTCGGTGATCATAGCGGCACCCGATTGATAATCTAGTATCCGATCTAAACCGTCCGACCAAGCTAGCGAAGTTGGACGGACGAGAAGGTTTTGCGGCAACTACTTGCTGTCGTTGATTTAGGGTTTGGAAGCCGTATGGCCCACCCTAGTTTGGCTAATCGAATCAAAGTGCTGGGCGCTGATTTGAACAGGCCGATCGGCCATGTGCAAAGACGGACCGCTTGTGAGCACGCTGATATCTCCTAGGCCATCTAAAATTAGATCTAAGCCACTCCATTCGGCTGGCGAAGATGGGTGGTCATGATCGATTTGGGACAGTAGCATACTGCCGCAAATATAAATTAGGGTTTTTAAAACGGCCGCGTCCACCCTAGTTCAATCGAACGGTTTGATGCGTCATTGACTTCCCATGAGCAAGTCGATCAACCGGGAATGAAATTGGGTTGGCGGTGAACGCATTGGCATCTCTTTAATCGTGCGGGATACGATCTAGGCCGTCCGACTTGGATGGCTAAGTTGGATGGATGTGATGATTTGCAATAGTTATATGCTGTCGCAACCCAAATTAGGGCTTTGGAATAGCGCGTTCGCCCTAGTTTGGGAAAACGATTTGACGCCCTCTGGACTTGCCGCGGGCAGGTCGATCGACCAAGGGAGAAGTTGGGACGCCAATGGGTATGTTGGCTAAGTTGGACGGTCATGATGTATTTGAGACCATTTTTGCCAGTCTTAGCTCGTTTGAGCTTATTTATCAAATAGCGTGAACACCCATATCAGGGTTAACGTTCGAAGTGCTTGCGGGTGTACTAGATGGAATTTGTTTGGTCGGGATGTTAGTGGGCCCGCCGGTGGTCATCATGATGATCACCTAGTTCTGCTATGAGTAGGCTAGGCTTGTTGAATTATGTGGCAAAATCGTGTGGTCGTGATCGTTTTTTAAGACTAATATGGACAGTCTAGATTTTCCTTAAGGAATTTAAACGCGTTCGATCGCGCTAACTTTTAATTAAAAAGTGTGTAAACACGCTGATCTCTGTATAGAGAGTGGTGTGGCCTACGTGAGTGTTTTCATGCAGGTCTCAATACTGACACTTCGGGAGATTCATGCTACTCCGCTGCTAGCGAACATTAATCGTCATGTCATTCCAATATTGAGAGTTCGGCTGGGAACATTGCATGGGAAAATACTAGGCAGGCAATGCATTAGTGAATAATGCCGGTGGAAGATAAAATTCACAAAATATTTTTGGATTGCTGTTGCATGCACCATTCTGAGTAAATTTCATATATACAAATATATTGAATTGCTCAATACATATGTGAGCGAAGAGGCTTAAGCACTCATTGCTTTTAAATGGCTTCTGTTCCTTTGCAGGATGACAGTGCATTAAATACAGGGTTTACGATTTTATCCCTTGAACTAAAAACCACCATGAACAGTATGAATTTTATTAGTTAAACCGATCTTAAGTAATCATCTGAGATGGTATAATCGATTTGTTGTAATTGGTATGACCAACTCTAGGCAAAGGGGAACCGATCCTAGTAAGAGGTGCAACCGATCACAAAAGGGGAATCGATCCTTGTAAGAGGTGCATCAATTTTCTAGATATTGGGAACCGATCTTATGAACATGTGCAACACATTTTTAGATATTGGGAACCGATCCTATGGACATGTGCAACAAATAAAAGTTCGATACCATATATATGTGGGAACCGATCCTAGTACCTAGTCAAACAAGTTTTGGTAACTAGCGTGACTAATTCTAGTACCCACATGGAGGTAGAACCGAAACTTGTTTTGGTAGAACCGTGAAACCCATGTTTGGTGATTTGATAGGATAATCAATCACATAGTTTTTGGAAGTCAGATGAACCAATTCTAAACTTGTTTGGAAGTGTGGAAAATCGATTCCAAGATTATAAGTATGAAAGAGGACTTACAAAGTAAAGATGTCGACATTCTTTGAACATGTGCAGTAACGCTTATCTTTTATTGTTCAAATATATTCCTTAATAGCTAAAGGAGAATCCCAGATCGAAAATAAATTGAGAATCTTTTAATTAAGGTTTTTAATTTTATATTTGGTAAATAAAAATTAGTAATGTGCATTTACTAATTGGAGATTTTCTAATGAGATTTCGGTCAACATTTGGACAAAGCATTTCCAGGAATTATGGAAACCGAATTTGGAATATATTGTATATCTTGAGAATATTTTCGTTTTTGGAAATTCCTTGGTGTCCAAACTTCCTTGGTCTATAAATATCAAAGTTTGCATTTCGAGCAAACTAATCCTCAGAGCCAGCAAAACTACCTAGTTGTGTTGTTACTGGTGGAGCCGCCTATTCGGAGAGGAAAGTAACCTAATTAGGCGAAATCTCTTACGGCCGCTCAGTTTAAAGACTTCTTTGGGATTGAGAAGTTCTATTAGTACCGTTGGTGGGAAACTAGATAATTACGGTTTATTATTAGTTTTCGATTGATTTGATTGACTAACGGTTGTTGAACTTTGATTGCACCTAGTTTGTTTATGCTTGAGAATCTTCTCTTCTGATATAAGATTCACTCAAACTAGATCGAAGTTTCGACGGGGATCTTTGGACTGTTTGTAGATCTAAAGACGTCTTGTGATAATCCATTGTTAACAGACTCCGTTCTATGTGTGATTGATCACAAGAGATTCAAGTTGATTATGTGCAGGTGTTTATTGAAGATCTAAGAGATTTGAAGATGAAGAAGATTTCTGATTTGGGTTCATTATCTTTGGTGTGCACAATACTTGTTTCGGGTAAAGAGGATCCAACTATAATTGGTTTATCTTTGTGATAGATTGGATTGATTAGTTGAGTAGATCGGCATCAATATAATTATTTGTGATTCAAAGTATTGATTGCAAAATCTTGACAATTACTTTGGTAATTGTTATTGGATAGATCTAAGAACCTGACAAAGGAGTTTATTGGGATAAACGGAAGAGCCTTTTGTCGAACCCATATCACTTGATTGAAAAGAGTTGTTACCGAACATATTTGTTATTCCTTTACTGTTTGGAATACGAACCAAATGAATTGTTCCAAGTGCGTGACTTATTAACAAGTTGGAGGCGCAGGGATACTGACGGAACTAGGTGAACTATAGGTTTAGTTTCTTGGTCTCAACTATACGAAGTTGGTTTGATTTTGTATAGTGGCTTAATCCTGAGAGTATTCAATTCTGGACAAAGTCCCTGGGTTTTTATGCATTTGCGGTTTCCTCGATAACAAAATCTTGATGTGTCTTTTACTTTTCTATTTCCGCAATTATAATTGTTTTTATTATAATTAAAAGTAAAACATACAAACTTTAATTCCTATTTACTTGATGGTAATCCTATTGTGTTTGGTTAAGTCTGAACCATTTATCAAGTAAACATACTTCGTTGTTGTATTGTCTCGATCTTGTATCCATAGTCAATCACACAAGTTATCTTGTTGTCGTATTGTCTCGATCTCGTATCCATAGACGATCACATGAAGTGTGAACCGATTAGTTGTATTGTCTCGACTCGGTCTATAGACAATCACTTTCGGAGAAAGGACTTATAGGTGGAAAAGTTTTTGGATTGAGGTATATTTGGGTACCCTCGTCTTTTCACACAGCCGCACTCCCCACAAAGATTTGGCAATAAAGCACAAGTTCAAAAAGAACTCTCCCCCATAAAATGTCATTCCCGAAAGAACAACAAGAGCGACCTTACTTTCACAAGAAAATAAGGATTTCTTTTGACATTACAAATCACATGAAACATGAATTTGTATCCAAAATACTCAATTAAATTAACCACAAGAGAACCCATGATTAATTCAATCGGAAATGCTCAACATAAGAGAACTTACGGAGCCACCAGTATATACATAAAATATGGATCAGGGAAGATCAATACTGCGGAATAAACAAAGATTCATTCTATCTTTCATCACTATTTGCACAATGACATGCAATAGAGTTAATCTTTGTAAACAAAAGTTCATCCTTTCTTCCATCAATATTTGCATAATGACATAAAAGGCTTAACTTTTGTCTGTCAAAAGTTCATTCAATCTTTTATCAATACTTTCATACCGACATAATAGAGATAACTTTTGAACAAGTTTATTTGTACTTCTTATGAACTCAGCACAGTTAGCAATTTAATTGAAGGAAAACAATCATTCAAAGCTGAGGTGCCATTAAAGTTATTTCATTACCATAACATTAAGTTCAAGAAGTTTAAACAAATAACATAAGCAGTTAAACCAGCCAAAAAAATCCAGTAACAGAATTACTAGAGCAGAGATCACTCACTTCTCCCATAATAATCTCTAGCAATTTCATAAAACTTCTCGATTATATCAGGATGTCTTGCTTCAGCATACTCCAATTGCTCATTCATGCAATTGACTTCATCTTGAAGATGAACAAGTTCAGAGTTTGCAGCTACAGAAGTACTGGCTGGGACACTGGTTGAAGATTGCTTCATCTTTCTGATGCTTGCCATACTCAATACCTTTGGACCACCACTCTCAGATCCAAAATGAGTAATGTTAAAGTGACTGCAAATCCTTGAGATGAGACAAGGAAAGCCTGGGGTTTTCTTTAAAGTCTATTTCACACTTATCATTTGATTGACAATAAGTCCACAGAAATCAATGTCCCTCCCTTCAACAATATAACAGACCAATTCCGCAAGTGACCTGGTCCATAAGTTGTTGTCAATAGTGCTTGATATCATGTTGGCCACAATAAGTTTTGCAGCAACTTTGAGAAACAGACCAGCACCGCCAACATAGATCTTGCCATCTCTCTGAGAAATATCTCGATCAAAGAGACGATTTGACACCACTTATGGAGACAATTTTTCATTCTTAGGAGGAGAAAATCGAGCATTACCAATATGAGACAAATTCAGCAGGTAAGCAATAATATTACGATCCACAGTGAAAGAAATACCTCCTACCATAGTTTTAAACATGCAATTAGCAGGGTCTGGATCATGAATATTTGCACAAAACTGTGCAGTCATCTCAATACGAGCAGTTCCCAGTAGTTTGTGAATGATGCCCCAGGAGTGATTTTTGAAAAAAAATCAGTTAACCCTTGTACCGCAACTTCTGACTCATTATAGTACCTTTCGAAAATTGGTTGTTTGTTCATATACTCCAAGTAGAGAACTCGAGCACCGGGGTTAACAAACCTAGCACGAATATTGGGGTCGTAGAAAGAATCATCCCTCGCATGACCACTTAGACTTCCGACATGACTAGTTCTTCTATGTGCCATTGTTTGAAAAAGTGGAGAAACTTACTTGGTTTGTGAACAGTTGTTAATGGTGGAATTCAGAAATGTTGACAAACATGAAAACAACTCTTAACCCACGTACACGAGCTTCTCCTGAGTTTAATGAACAACATAAAACACAAAAAGGTGATGAAATGAGTTAAAGGAGAAGAAGTGTTCATGAACCAGTGGTTTTTCTTTTTCGTACACGAACAGAAGAGATGAAGGAGAAGGAGAAGAAAACGAAGAGGTTATTCCCTATTTTATTGTGTCAATCGGTGGACCAGAGCTGGTTCAGGTACGTTCTAGAATAAGATCCAAACCCGTAAGGGAACAAGATATAAAATTTGTGAAACGTACGTGTGCGACTTAGGGCCCGTTTGGAAAGGCACTAAGTAAGAAGATTTGGAGTAACAACTCAACAAATGATTCCTTAAGTAATTTTTCGTATGGTCAAAGTGACCAAACAAAATTATGCACACCATGACACCAAGACAGAGTTTTTATCCAGCAGATCTTACATCTTGTAGTGTTGAGAAACACCCATGAAACTGTTTTTATAAGTCTATCAAAGAACTTCATGAGAACCCAAAGAAAATTGTGTTTCTGATTTCTAGTTTTCCAACTTATAAAAAATAGTTTATGCAGATAGTTTTTAGTACTGCGAAGGGAACCTCTTTTGGTAAAAGAAGATGTCATAGCTTCTTCATAAATGAAGACAATACTACTATCTTGATAGGAAGTATCAGGATTTGAGCCATGAACTAATTCATGCTTTGAGGTGATATACTCAGATGTCTGAGACTTAAACTCCTTTTGTAATTCGTTTCGTTTGTTACAAACAATTGAATTACGCAGAGGAGGAGCATTGCTCTTACTGATTAACAAATCAATATTAACCTCAACATAAATATTATTCATCATAACATGATTTAGCCTGTCAAGAGATTCTTGTTCATTCTGGAGATACAGATCAACATCAGAAGTTAGGATTTCAAGTTTCTTTTCAATTCCTGAAAAAACTTCAAGGGATTTTAAACCTGGTGGAGGTTTAGATAGAATTTCTTCTACAAATTTAATTAAATTAGACATGGAAGAGAATTCTGGAATCCCTAGATCTGGTGGTGCATTTATTGAGATAGCACGTTTATCCATAGGGTCAGATCGCTACAAACACAGACTTACAAGGTCTTAAACGTGTTTGCCTGCTCTGATACCAATTGAAAAAGTGGGGGTACAACAACCTCACCCTATAATTCGCTTAGCAATATGTATGGACTAATCTCCAATATACTTTTAAGAGAATCAACTAGACAGTCAGACTCAATCTTAATAAAAAGTACATCATAGAGTTATATCTCAATTTCTCGATTCAATACTTACTCAAGCAAATAGAAATCTGCGAGTCAAATTGAATACAAGAGAAATTAACTTGAACGGTACCAAAGACCAATGTTAGAGTATCAATCAATTTCAATCAACAACCAAAGGTCGGATTTACCAATTGATTGATTCAACGCACAACCTGTTGTATTTCAATTATATAACAAAATATAATGCGGAAAAGAAATAACACAGACAACAGAAGTTTTGTTAACGAGGAAACCGCAAATGCAAAAAAACCCCGGGACCTAGTCCAGATTGAACACACACTGTATTAAGCCGCTACAGACAATAGCCTACTACAAACTAACTTTGGTCTGGACTGTAGTTGAACCCCAATCAATCTCACACTGATCCAAGGTACAGTTGTGCTCCTTACATCTCTGATCCCATCAGGATACTACGCACTTGATTCCCTTAGATGATCTCACCCACAACTAAGAGTTGCTACGACCCAAAGACGAAGACT
Organism: Papaver atlanticum; assembly: GCA_023531105.1. Lineage (NCBI taxonomy): Eukaryota > Viridiplantae > Streptophyta > Magnoliopsida > Ranunculales > Papaveraceae > Papaver > Papaver atlanticum. Next base: position 1,057,806 of record JAJJMB010005149.1, read on the forward strand.
TTAATAAACAAATCTGTATCACACTGAAAAGTCTACAGGAATAGATAAATCTGTCTCCCATAGAAATACCTACAAGTTTTGTTCCATCTTTTGATAAATTAAGGTGAACAGGAACCAATCGATAACCCGGACTTATATCCCCGAAGAACAGCCTAGAATTATCAATCACCTCACAATAATCTTAATCGACTAGCGAAACAAGATATTGTGGAATCACAAACGATGAGACGAAGATGTTTGTGACTACTTTTCTATCTAGCCTATCGGAGAAATTAATCTCAAGCCAATCTTACGATTGCACTCAATCACGATAGAAACAGCAAGATCAGATCACGCAACTACAGAGAAAATAGTTGGGTCTGGCTTCACAATCCCAATTAAGTCTTCAAGTCGTTAACCTACAGAGTCTCGGTAGAAACCTAAGGTTAAAGGAGGATCAACTCTAGCTTATACAACTAGTATCACACAGGAGGTGTGGGGATTAGGTTTCCCAGTTGCTAGAGTTCTCCTTTATATAGTCTCCAAATCAGGGTTTGCAATCTAAGTTACCTTGGTAACAAAGCATTCAATATTCACAGTTAGATGAAAACCTGATTAGATTCAAGCTAATATCTTTCAACCGTTAGATCGAACTTAGCTTGTCATACACAAATGAAATGCACGTCCATTTAGGTTTGTGTAACCGTACCTAAACATGTACACCTAGTTGGTTTAACAGTAGTTAACCAAATGGTTAGCCATATGAGAACTTTCATATCAACCATATTCATCTTCACCATAACTAGTTCAAATGACTCAAAAGAACTAGTTAGAGAGTTGTTTAATTGCTTAGATCTAATAGAAGTATACAAGATACAATCGAAGCAAAATTGGTTTTGATTCACTCGAATCGATTCATGAACATTATAGCCACGGTTTGAAAATTGCATTCCTTAATTTATAAATGTTTTAGTTCATGAATAAACCAATTTTAGAAAGTAACACACTTAAGTATGCGTACGGGTATGCGTACTTAAGTAACCGGATTTGAGTTTGTTTTGGTTCCCAAACTCAGCAGAAATTCACGGACCTGAACTTTCCGCTAGTATGCGTACGGGTACGCATACTTAGGTAACCGGATTGAGTTGGTTTTTATTTCCAAACTCAGCAGAAATTCACGGACGTGAACTTCTGCCAGTTGTGTATGGGTACGCATACTTACCCAGTCTCTATCAACCATTTAGTATACACACAAGTATGCATACATTTGGTTCCCGGTTTTGGACTTATACACTAATGCGCGAACACATTAAATGCTTATATCCAAAGATGGTTACATGTTCTACACTCTTTATTTCAACCATTGAAACATTCTTAGAGGATGTTAAATAGAGGTTATTCACACACTATTTTTCATCAAAGCAATTTTCAAGATATTGAAATAATCAACATGACTTTCGTCACTTGTAAAGATGAACTTGGCCAAAGCAAAAGCTTACCAACACATATTTCGAGAAATAGATAAGCGAGATAAACTCGGATCGAAATAGAAAATGTGTATAATCGAAGTCTATATAGCAATACGACTTTTGTCTCAATATAGGAGATAGAGTAGATAGACTTTTTGAGTGATAGATCAGTTCAAGTTTCCACATACCTTTTAGTCGATAAAGTTCCGCCAGTTCCTTGAGTAGTTCTTCGTCTTTGTACGATGAACGTCGGGGAGTCTAGAGCTCAACTACACTTTCTATTCTAGTCCGAGACTTAGCTATAAGTAGACTAGAAATCAAGACTTATAGTTTAGGCAACTAAACTTGACAACAAGCTTGAGATAGCAACGCTTGCGAGTTCGACCGAGCAATGCTCTAACATTGGGTAATATCGATGCCTACCTGATTACTTTTATAAGGTAGAACCGATTACCTAAAGATGTCAACATACTTTGAACACGTACAATAAATCTTATCATTTATTGTTCAAAGATATTCCTTAGTACTCAAGGAGATCCTGTGCCGATATAAATTGAGAATCTTTTAATTAAGGTTTTTGGTTTTATATGCTTTAATTACCAGCAATTAAATGCATATCTCTAGAGAATAAAAATTAGTAATGTGCATTTACTAATTGGAGATTTCTTATTTGGTTCTCTTATCTTTGGGTGTGTACAAACCTTGATCGGCTGGGATCCAATTAGAATCGAATTTATTCGATTGATTAGTTGCGTGAGATCAACATCACTTTATAGTTTATTGTTGGAATCTATATCGATTGATTGTGAATCTAAACTTGACTACTTTGGTAGTTAGATGATAGATTGATCTAACCATGCAAAGGAGTTTATTAGATTAAACGGAAGAGCCTTTGCATATGAATTGAGATATCTTTATCTTGAAAGAATCGAAAGAGTTGTTACCAAACAGATTTGTTGTTCCTTTACTGTTTGGAATACGATCCAAAGGAATTGTTCCAGTGCGTGCACTCATTGAAGTCGGAAGCGCAGGGATACCGAGGAAACTAAGTGAACTTGGGGTAGTTGCTTGGTCTCACCTATACAAAGTTGGTGTATATTTTGTATAGCAGCTTAATTCTGAGAGTATTCAATTCTGGACTAGGTCCCTGGATTTTTATGCACTTGTAGTTTTCCTCGTTAACAAAATCTTGCTGTGTCTTTTACTTTTCTATTTCCGAAATTATAATTTTTTATTATAATTAAAAGTAAAATACACAAACGTTAACTCCGATATACTTGATAGTGATCTTATAGAGTTTGGTTAAGTCCGAACCTATTATCAAGTATCACATTTTGGTAGTCGTATTGTCTTGATCTCGTATCCATAGACAATCACACAAAGTGTGAATACCGATTTGTTGCATTGTCTCGACTCTGTCCATAGACGATCACTTTCCGTAAGAGGACTTATAGGTTGAAAACAAAAATATTGTGGTGTATTTGGGTACCCTCATCTTTTCAGATAGCTTCAACCCATTTGGTGAAATACTCAGTTGTTGTGATGATATATTCATGCTGCTTCGAAGACGATGGATTGATTTTTCCGATGATATCCAGTCCCCAGTATGATGATGTATTCATGCTCGTCTAGGCATCTCAGTAAGCTCCCACCAAAGATTTTGCGATACAAGACCCCCTCAAGATAGACAAACCTCTTAGCTCTCTGAGTGAGTTTGGTTGCTTCTTTCTTCTCTGGTGGAAAATCATTGTCGCGAATATACTTGATGAAATTCTCTCTCTAGTTCCCAGTATGTTGGATTGTCAGAGCTTCTAAATGATGAGGCGGTGTTTGACAATTGGGACAAGATCCTTGCAACATTCTCGACTGAGCTTCCATGGAGGGCCAATAGTACCCGAGTCTTTGGAGCCTCCTGTAAAGTGTCACCACCAACGTTTTTCCACATATTTCTTCATGTATATGTTTGAGTTGCTCGCTCGCTTCTTCATCTCCGAGGAATTGCGACAGAGATCCATCATGATTGTGATAATATAATGTTCCATATAGCATAAAAAAGTTTTTTAATTCTTTGAGGCTAATTTTCCCTTCTGTAAGAGAACTGCTTAATTCATGAATGATAGGTGCCTGCCAATTGCTTGCTTGAGCATCTTCATCTTGAGTGAGCCAGGTGGATGACACAGAACGTCTTTGTATAGTGATAGATTTCTCCGATCCTTCAAATTGCAGTTTGGAAGCAAGAGTTTCCAAACAGTCAGCATGCATGTTGTTGGTACGACCAGTATGGATGATTGTTGCATCAGCAAAATGGGCCAATAGTTGTTGTGCTTCAGCTTTGAATAGAGCAAGTGTTACTTCTTTAAGAGAGTATACACCATTCATCTGATTGAATAATAGCTTTGAGTCTCTTCTTATCTCCAGGTGCATTTCTACTGCTTGCTTGTCCAAGGATAATCCTAACAAGAAAGCCCTCGTATTCTGCTAAATTGTTGGTGCAGTGGAAATCCAGTTTGAACGAGCGTGAGAAGACTTCACCGTATGGGGATACCAACACCACGCCCGCTCTTCCAGTATCATTGCTAGGAGTAGCGGATCCATCACAGTATAATAACCATGTTTCCTCTTTAATAACTAAAATTTATGGAACCTCACCCGGCACATCTTCATGCAGCATTGTGATGTCCTCCCCTGGAAAGGCAGTAAGTAAGTCTGCAACTGCTTGGTCCCTTGATCGCTCTGGGTGGGAAATATGTTATGTCAAACTCTGACATCTGCAGTAACCACTTTACAGGTGTCCCTATCAAAGCTGGTTTTTATAGTAAGAATTTTACAGGATCAACTTTGGCAACGAGCACGACTCTGTTTGACTGGTAAATAATGTATGAACTTCTGGATCGCATGAACTAATGCTAGAAACGCTCTTTCGGATTTAGGGTACCGGAGTTCAGCATCTTTCATCGTACGGCTAAAGTAGTAGATCGGACGTTCGATGCCTTCTTCGTCTTTCTGAGCAAGGAAATCCCCAACAGCAACATCACTGGAAGCTGTATATAGTATCAATGGTCGTCCTTGCACCGAGGATTTCATGACAGCAGGTGATAATAGTATTTACTGGATCTTTTGAAAAGCATCTTGCTGGACAGTCGTCCATACAAAACTTGCTCCCTTCTTCAGCAGAGGAGTGAATGAAGCAATAAGTTGAGCTAATCCTGGAATGAAACGTCGATGTAATTTACCTTGCCCATAAAGCTCTGAAGCTCTTATGCAGTACGTGGAGGAGGCATGGTGGTAATGGATTTTGTCTTGTCTGGGTCGACTTTGATCCCTTCTGCAGTGACTTGGAACCCTAGAAACTTCCCAAAAGAAACACCAAATGCACATTCCATAGGATTCATTTTCAATTTATACTCTCTGCATCTTTCGAAGACTTGTCTCAAAACATCTAGGTGAGATGATCGAGTTTTTGATTTGACGACCATATCGTCAACATAGTCTTCTACTTGTTTATGCATCATGTTATGAAAGATAGCAATCATTGCTCGTTGATAGGTAGCACCTGTATTCTTCAATCCGAAAGGCATCGCAGTGTAGTGAAAATTCCCGATGGGCGTTCGAAACGCAGTTTTTCTAGCATCATGCTCATACATATTGATCTGGTTGTAGCCACTGTATCCATCCATAAATGAGAACATGCCATGACCACTGGTTGCATCTACGAGCATATCGATGTTGGGTAAGGGAAAATCATCCTTCGGGCAATATTTATTCAAGTTTCTGAAATCTACACAACATCGGATCTGACCATTTTTTTTCTTGACCAGGACAACATTTGCCAACCACGTCGGGTGTTGAATGGGTTTGATAAATCCAGCTGCTAGTAGTTTCTGAACTTTAACTTTAATTTGTTCCTCGACTTCATGCCTAAACTGCCTGGGCAGTTGTTTGACAGGTAGCCGAGAATTATGTGCAAGTGATGCGTGACCAATTTTTCATCCAGACCGGGAATTTCCCCGTACGTCCAAGAAAAAATATCTTGATACTCCTTCAATAGGCTTATCAATCATATTCGTTCCCCTGATGACAGTGCATATTTGATCAAGATTGGTATTGGATCTTCCTCCATTCCGATGTTGATTATTTTAAGATCATCAGTAGTGGAGTTAGAGTCATCTTGTAATTTCTGTGGAGCTTCTTGAATTTCTTCGTCAGGCGATTGTTTGTTCTGACATGATTCTTCGGGGCAGGGAAACTTTTCATCGAACTCCCCTGCTAATTGCTAATCTCTACGTCGGAGGTAAATGATCCTTCCTTCCCGTTGATGGTGGTTTTTAGTTCAGGGCTAAAATTGTAAAACTCTGTATTTAATGCGCCGTCGTTCTGCAAAGAAGCTGAGCAATTTAAGAATGATGAGTGCCCAGGCCTCCTTACTTACATATGTATTGAGCAATTCAATATATTTCTATTAAAAATTTACCCAGAATAATGCGAGTAGCAACAACCCCAAATATTCTGTAAATTTTATCTTCTCTCCTGCATTATTCATTAATGTATGGCTTATTGAGTATTTTTCCTATGCTATGTTCCCTGGCTGAACCCTTAATATTGGCACGACATGACAATTAGTGTTCACTCGCAGCTGAGTAGCATGAATTTCCCAAAGTATCAAGATTAAGGTCTGCATGAAAATACTCAATCAGAAGACGAGCTCACTGCTCTCTGAGAATAAAAGAATTTTGTGTTAACACACAGAATTTATCAAATTTGATCAATTTTGTGATAGCTCACAAGATTCAAATTTTGACCTAATTAATTTGATAAATTAGGCTTTTTGCGCCTTGCGTAATATCTCGAACCCTATTAGTCGAGACCGTACCTAGGTAAGCCAGGAAATTAATTCGCCATGGACTAATAGGAGAAAAATCCTACCAAATGAAGAAAACAAGAAGTAAAAGAGGAGTTGCGACAAACAGAAGCAACAACAAGGAGGTGCAGCCACGACACTTGGCCGGCCAGTTCGCCCCAACAGTCGCCGCCCGTGGCTGGCCAACCACTCCCCCATAAAATTGCTTGCCGTCCCCCTTTCCTATCGACCAATCAGATCGCTTTAAACCCGCCACACGCACTTTTAAATAAAGTTGGAAGTTGGTTGGTCGATACGCCTAATTCCTTAAGGAATCTAATCTAGGCTGCCCATGTCGGTCTCAAAAACATTCATGGCCACACGATTTGGCCGGCCAACCTTATGAGTTTGGCTTCCTCCCAATAAGATCAAGCAAACTCCATGATGTCCACCGGCGGGCCCACTATCATTCCAGCCAATCGGCATCCTCCTATCTCGCCAGCAACATCCCTGATCGCCAACCAAAGCTAGGCTAGTAGCGCTGTTGAAAAGAAGTTCAACGAGTTAAGACTGGACAAGACAGTCTCAAACTCATCGCGTCCGTCCAACTTAGCCAGCCTAGTTGGATGGCTTAGATTTCGTTTCAAATGACCAACGAAGTGCCGGTATGCTCCCCAGCGACCCATCTTCATCCCTGGCAAGTCGAACTACACACGACATGCCAAGAGAACATCAAACCGATTGCTAAAAGTAGGCTGGTCACGCAGGTTTAAAAACCCTAATTTATGTTAAGAAGCAGTATATCGCTGCTACAAAACAATCTCGGCCGTCCAACTTCGCCAGCCGAATTGACCGGCCTAGATTCAATCTCAATTAACGGGCAAGGTGCGGATACGCTCACCAGCGGCCCAGCTATTGTGCTGGCCGGGCAAACAGCTCCCAACACGGCGCCAACACCAAAAACGTTGGCCCTAAAATAGGTTGGCCACACGGCTTTCTAAAACCTAAATTAAATCAACGACAGCCATTAACTGCCGCAAATCATCTCGGCCATCCAACTTTGCCAGATGAATCGGTCGGCCTAACTACCATTTTAGGTAGCCAACAAGGTGTGGCCATGTTCAACGACCACTCCCCTTCCATAAGCCGCGATCAGCCAAGCCACAGCCTCCCCATATGGCTCCCAAACGATCGTCCAAAAGCATCTGGTCGAGCCACTTACATGAATTTTAAGGCAGCCATTAACTGCCGTAAATCATCTCGGTCGTGCAACTTCGCCAGCCGAATTGACCGGCCTAGATTAAGTCTTAGGCGACCAATAAGATGTCACCATAGTTGCCAGCTATCGCTCTCCCTATAGAGACCGACCGGCCTGCCTTTGGCGCGTGTAAATGGCTCCTGGAAGCTTCCTGAAAGTGGCCGATCATGCTCCTTTTAAGACATTAAGCTCTGTGACTGATTTAAGCGAGCTTTATACAGCGATGCTTTACATGCATCGAATGCATACGATATTTTATGAATATCGGCTTCACAAATAACTTAGTTATTTAACCTAATAACATTACATGCTATTCTTTGCGGCAAGTCTCATGACTTGGCTCGTCACACATGACTATCCGCCACCCAGCTTGCGCGTTATTGGTCAGAATAATTAGTCAAGACTCACTTGCTATATATTTTCTATAAAATACTCGAGACATCAAACATGTCACAAACTGGGGGATGTTCACCAGGGTGTTGGTCTGGCGGTTTACAGCGTGCGGCGTGCAACACGCCCATTATGAGAAAGTGTCAGGACAAGGCGGACAGTAAGTCGCAGTTGAGAAGTAGTTGATGTAAACTGGCATGTCTTCCCTCATAGTAAGACGTGGTTTTCAACATTTTACACGATCCCATTTCTCCATCACTCAACTACTCCCATTTCCTATGAGATCAAGGTGTGCTCAATCATGACTTGTATAAATAGGTTTTCAACCTATTTCAACCAACAATAGAGTTTTGGTTATCATCACAAGTATCCATAAAAATACCAAGAAGTGATAGCTTACATTCCGTAAGCCAGTTCCATACTCTTATACAAGTCATAAAATAACCACACCTTCAGAGTTAACCACTCTAAACACCTTCTTCGCTTCCCTCCCTAAGATCAACCCTTCTCCTTCACTTTGTGACCGAAGCAAGTCTGAACGGCCATTTCTTGGTTTAGGGCAGAATTTTACAGATTGATCTCTCGAATCTAAAGTACTCCCGTGCAGTGCATTTGTTTAGGGTTTAGATTCGTTTCTTGGCGGCATACCCAAATTTACCAAAACCAGCAGAATCAGTTTTTACCCCAAAACAACTGGCGACCATAGCGGGAGATTAATCTCTCGGTTGCGAAGATAATTTATGGATTTTCATTTCAATTTTCCCAATTTCAAGATGGTAAATCTTAGGTTTGGATCAGCAACAAATCCCAATGTTACTGGCGCTGACAACACCCCTGGCGTCAACATTCATGTTGGTGACACCAATGTACCGCCTACCAGCACGATCAATGCATCTCGTGGCACTACATCCTCTACCACCAACACCAGCGGCGCAGGAAACATCCCGTCAGGCGTGAAACCTCCTATCACCAGAGCCAGAGCCGCTGCTGCTATCCCTAATGTTTCTTCGAGCGTAACACCCCCGGTTGTTACCAGAGATACTGCCACTCCCCCATCAGGACGAGAGACTGGAGGAGCCAGAGGAAGTCAACCCCCTATAACCATTGTTGATTTGATGGAAAGACAATAAGTTCCCGTTAAGGCTCAGACAGACATGACTACAACTCAGAAAGAGGTACTTACTTTCCTCAAGACGCTAACGGAACGGCTACCACAAGAGCCACGTCAACCCAAAATGGAGCCAATAAGGAGTACTTTTAATACTCCCGGCGCAAGCACCTCAGCAGGATGCGCCTTTCTAGATGAAGAGGCTCGTTTTGTTCCTGAACGACCATTAGAAAGAAATCAGCCATCTAATTTCATCACGCATGAGGATCTGGACCGACTTCTCCAAAATTGAAGTAATAAAAACCCGGTAGACCTGCACCAGCATCAACCTCCTTATTCTCCTGATGTGCAAAGAGTTCCTCTCCCGAGAGGATACTCTTCTCCTCAATTTTCCCTTTATGATGGTATGGGTAACGCTCGTGAACACATCTCTCATTTTCTGGAATCTTTAGGAGAGCACGAATACAATCATGTCCTCCGCCTGAAAGAATTTTCAAAGTCACTTACCGGAAAAGCGTACACATGGTACAACAACATTGCACCAAACATCATATCCAACTGGTGTGAGATGGTTACCGCTTTCTACAAGAAATATTTCTTCGTGTCTGAGCAAATCACCTTTTCATACTTGGGAAGAATGTTTCAACGAAACAATGAGCATCCGAATGATTATGTCAAGAGATTCAGGATTCAGGCACTGGATTGTCACGATCCAAATGTGACTGAACAACAGTTGATGGAGTTATGTATTAACGGTATGGTTCCCATCTATCGCGCTTTAATGGAGAACCTGCTTCCAGACATTCTCTGAACTCCATGAAGCTGCTAAGCGGTCGGCTACAACAGCACCAGCACTGTTGGAAAGAACCAGACCATCCAGGAGTGAAGATGCACGCGAGACTCGAGGAAACAGGCGCCTTATCAACAAACAATATAATACCGGTCCCTTTATAAGCGTAGTGGGTGAAGAAGGAAAGAGGAAATCTCCAACAGCGGAACAACAACCCAAACGTGCGGCACCAATACATCAGACAACTCCACCCCGGAAGGCCGCGGCTAAGACCCCTCTACAACAACAAGAAACTGGAGATGCTGCTCCAAACTTCCCATTTCCAATTGAGGAAGTAATTGAACTCCTGGAAGCGTAGATTCAAGATGACGCCATCAAGATACCTCCTCTCAGACGTCCACCAACCGAGGAAGAAATGGCAAATCCCAAATATTGCCGTTACCATAGGTTCGTCAATCACCCAACCAGTGATTACAACAAATAGAAACGCATCTTCAAGGAGAAGGTAGATGTAGGAGAACTTTAATTAGGCACCGAAGGAGTTCACAGAGACCCTCTTCCCGTCAGGAGCTGCATGATTTCTGGGGACTCCGTCCACAAAACCGTACAATCTATGATGGGGCATTTATGTGAGATTCTGTATTTCTCCAAGGCACAGCGTCAAGACATATTTGGAGCCCTCGACCATGTTGTATCAGGCAAGCGTTTGTTTCCAGTCATGGAAGCTGCTCCCAAACCCCAATCTTTCCCGGGAAGCGTGACTGATAGATGCAACTGGGGACTCCTAACCACCGCTCACTTAAAGGATGTCGAGTTTGACAGCACACTGTTGACGCGGCCTCTGATTTCAACATTGTCACCATCAAGACTCCGAGGGCTGTAAAGATTTCAAAGCAGGAAGCTGTTCAATACCCAACCATAATCAAAAACTCCGAAGGAGAGTCCAGAGACGCTTACGGGTACATCAATCTCGAAATCAAGGTGGGAGCTGCTCTAACACACGCCAAATTTCATGTGTTTACAGATTATCCAAATTATGATATTGGCGCTCATGGATACACGATAACAAGGCGAAGCTAGGAGTATGTCCTTTGCCAGTGTCTATACCTGAAAGGGTCTCCAACAAGCCGTCCAATCCTGAAGACTATTTGACGTATCAACAACTCGTGAATATGACACAACTGCCTGAAGAGAGCGTATCAGCACTTGTTCGCAGATTCCGAACACAAGTAAGTCTTATTGAACAACCCTTTTTGCAACCAGTCACTCTTCCTTCCGCCAAAGCTTGTGGACTCGATCCGATTATCAACCTATCCGTCATTAGGAGATGTGAATGGGATGCTGGTTCTTTCAAGTATTTTATTAATAGTCTAGAAGTTATCACAGTTAAAGATGAGGAGTCTAGGAAAGTAATGGCGCAACACCCAAACCCATTTCAAGTTGGAGATATGGTAGTGAGAGTTACTGCCCAACCTGCTCCGTCTGATTCCGCAGAAGGGAAAGACGAGCCGTACCTAGTGGCATAAGTTATTTTGGGATATTACTGCAAGCTAATCAATGCTGACAAGCTAGAAGGCGTAGTAATACACACCCGGTGGTTCAAATCCTTTAATACCTAAGATATAGTGCCGCCCTTTCATCCAAAATTCCTTTTAGTGTTTCCTTTAGCAATTTCCCTTTTTATGTAATATTTGTAATTCCTCCAAAATGATTGCACTGCTTGCATTCATGATTAGGTTCTAAATTTATCAGTTAATCAAAGAATCTTTTACTCCTGAATTATCTCAGAGGAAAGTCTCGAGTAAACCCAAACCCTCACAAAATCATTACCCATTAATTCGAAACCAGAAAAAATGAAACCACGAAAGAGACATCTCATATCTTTCAAAAAGACCAAAGATGGGAATACATAAAAGAAAATAAAGGTGACCAAAGGAAATCATCAAGCAGCCAGTATACGATCTTGGGAAAGCGTCCTGAAGTGCAGCCTGCTTCAACGAAGAAACAGCCTCTCAATCATCACCTCATTGTGCCTAGATCCCGGAAATAAGTTTCGCCATCTGCAATTTTCGTATTTTGAAAAATCCCTTCACGGGATCAGGAAGCAGCAATCTAGCGCACATGGTACTCTTGGATTTCAACCGCTTCTTCAGGCGTGTCCAATCACGCCATACGCGCTATTAATTGGACATAGTGCCTCCACACCTAACAAATACGACTCTTGGATTTTTTTTCTTCATGGAAGCACCACACATGTGATATACAAGGGTAATATCAAATGGAAGTTACAGGTTCGTGGCCGAATCCTTAATTTTCATCATTACATCCCTACTTCAAGTTGTTATTATTAGGGTTACACATAATAAATACCATCATGGAAGCGGTATCCAGTCACATAAAAAGAAAACACATCACCACTTATGTGTGTCGCCTTCCCATCGTCCACATCGCCTTGATAGAATGGGAAGAGCTCGTTTTCACAATCAAGGTACTAGTCATGGCATTCGAGGAACGAATATAATGCTCTACTGAAACTCAACCAAAGGATGTGGCGACTAAAGTTCCAAGGTATTACGAGATTTTTTCCGAGGATTTGGATTTCTCAGTCAGGAGATTTCATTCATTCATCTAATTGGAAACATAAGATTATTAAAGCAGCATGAATAAAAGATTATTATTCGATGAAGCCCTGGCTCCAGCTACATAAATAAAATCATTGAATATCAAAAAGCATCTACAAGCTACGAAATGATGCTTATCTACGAAGGGGAATAACGAAGTGGAAAATCTAGTTATCAACATCAAAATTAGGGTTAATGGCGCCCTCACTGGAGTTCTCTTTAGAAGTCGCTTCAACGTTCTCTCCAGGAGCCGCTTCAATGTTACCTTCAGAAGCCGCTTCGATGTTCTCTCCAGGAACCACTTCAATGTTACCTTCAGAAGCAACTTCGATGTTCTCTCCATAGGCCGCTTCAATGTTTTCTCCATAGGCTATCTCAATCTCTTACTTGGAAGTTGCATCATCATCCTTTTCAGAAACTGATCCAACAGCCTCTTGAGGATGCTCCGGTGCATCCACATCAGATTCGAGAATTATGATGTCATTATGAATAGGGTAATCATGTTTATTCTCACTAGAAGGCCGCTCGTGCTAAATCCTTCGTCGTTTTAGCCGAGCCGCAAATCTTTCAGCCCTGGCACTCGTAAGCTGAGATGCTTCTTCGTGCCTCCACTTTTCCTCCATGCTAACCGAAGCCAGGAAAGCTTGAACATGCTCTCGAACGATGCGTAAATGTGTGAGAGGCATACCCTGTATGGCTCGACCAGCTTCACGAAACGGAAGATCAATTTTAGCTAATACCTCCTCGAATGCGGTAACCCTGGGTTTGTCAACTTCAAAACTCTTCCCCGGAGAATTAGAAGAATAATTATCACCAGGAGTTCCCATCACGTACTGCAGAGAAGCATTATGGTTATATCAACAATCTACGTAAAATAAAAACTAACTACAAAAGAATATGAAGCAATACCTGGAAAGAAGATGAGTGAATTCTGTGATGATCGGTATGGAAAGAAAAGATCAAGTTCTCCCTTTTATATTCCGCAAGTTGATGAGATCGGGAAAAGAAATGACTCTCTACCTGCCGCATATAAAGGCCTTGGATGCGGGATATTAACCGATTAGATGCTTATCTGCCTGGAGACAGTTGACGTGTACTAGGAGGACTGCGTGCTTTGACACCTCACTAAACGTGTCTTGCCCAAATACCGAGCCGGCCTCTATCCTGGTAACATTTGTCTACTTTGGCTCGTAAGTTTTATCTTTATTTATCACCATCTAGTGCTTACCCCGCAACAATGTCACTGTTACGTACTAAGCAGGGGACTTAATGTTTATGTGGTTTTTAGTTTAGGGCTAAATTTGTAAAACCCTGTATTTAATGTGCCGTCGTTCTGCAAAGAAGCCGGGCCATTTAAGAATGATGAGTGCCCAGGCCTCCTTACTTACATATGTATTGAGCAATTCAATATATTTATATATAAAATTTACCCAGAATGGTGCGTGTAGCAACAACCCTAAATATTCTGTAAATTTTATCTTCTCGCCTGCATTATTCATTAATGTATGGCTTATTGAGTATTTTTCCTATGCTATGTTCCCCGGCTGAACCCTTAATATTGGCACGACATGACAATTAGTGTTCACTCGCAGCTTGATAGACGCATTATTGTGTCTAATATATCTCAATTGTATATATTGTTAGTGTTCGATTTTGTATTTATTTTGTTATTTTATGTCTTTGTAGGTATTTTTAGAGAAATAAGCTCTTGCGGCGAAATTGGCTAGAAAAGTTGTGTTTTACACCCCAGGATAGAGTACTAAAGGCACCCCAGAAATGCACCGGAAGCACCCCAAAAATGTGTCGGAGGAACCCCGGAAAAATTACTATCTACGCCCAAAAAAATTACTATTTGCACCCCAGAAGAAAAGTGCTAAAGGGACACCCGTGCAGGATTAGGGGGAGGATATCTTCTTCTCAAATTCAAAGGAAGCTTTTTGGCGGGAAATTTTGGCAGTTCTCTGCGTAACTGCATGGACCAGATTTAGAGAGTTATGGTAGGAGATTTTGTCTAGGATTAATTGGAAATATTGTGTCGTATCACAACAGGATTGGTAACGGCATTGAATGCGATCAATAAGGATGACGAATACAGGGGAGTTCGTGTATGCAAAGAGAGATTCTCGGGATTTCTGGCTATTCTTGGAGCAATGAACGAGTCTACAAAGTTGTTTACTCATTCTGGAACGTGTTTCATTCAATTTGGAGTGTGTCAGTTGAAGATTTTCGCGAGCAGAGATATGAAAGGGAAGAAAAATCCCGTATCTTGCATGGGAGTAAAAGAAAATATGTTTGATTGATTTCCGAGATTATATGGAGTTTTAGGGATTTATTCTCGGTCCAAATGGGTATTATACGCTTCTGGGATCACAGAAATGGGAGTGGAGAGTTTGGGGAAGTTTTGGAGGATACGGAGCGAAGAAATCACGAGTTTCAGGAAAAGTTTTCTGCTGCTGCAACTCAAGAACATGAAGAACAAAAGCCCGTAAAGGAAAGTCATTGCAAACTGTCGCTTAATTGCGGCAGTTCCCAACTCCTTTACAGCGACTGTGCAACAGTGTTTACAGCACTTGTCTTTTATCGTTCATTTTGTGACGATTTTTGTGCGTCGCAAAATCCTGTTCTACACCATTTTCTCTATATTTCATCTTTGTAAACCATTTTTGAGCCTAAATAAATATTTTGAGAGCACATTTACTATGATGAGCTAAACCCAATAATTGGGGCGATGGAGGAAGCCTTATTTCACACTTGGGTAATTATATTTAATTCTTTTCATGACTTTTGCACTAATTTTAATTGAAATTATGATTTGATTTAATTAGTTGTCATTTGATTAGATGGGTCATGCTTAGCTTAGGTGATTTGATGTCCCGTGCTTAACATTTACATCTAATATTTTGAGAATCTATCTTGGCAAAAATAAGAGTCACTTTATTTTATATTTTTATTGAGCTATAATTGTTAAAAGAATTATTATTTGAACCTTAAGAAATGAATTTGGTGGAATCCTAAGCCCTAGTACCTCTCGCCCACTTTGTTAATATTTTTGTATATAATTTTTATTAAATTTAAAAACTCGAATCTTCACAAGTCTTAGAGTTCGAATCATTTTTACTACAACTTCAAAATAACATCACAGCTGAGTAGCATGAATTTCCCGAAGTATCAAGATCAAGGTCTGCATGAAAATATTCAATCAGAAGACGCGCTATCTGCTCTCTGAGAATAAAAGAATTTTGTGTTAACACACATAATTTATCAAATTTGATCAATTTTGTGATAGCTCACAAGATTCAAATTTTCACCTAATTAATTTGCAAAATTAGGCTTTTTGCGCCATGCGCAATATCTCGAACCCTATTGGTCGAGACCGTACCTAGGTAAGCTAGGAAATTAATCCGCCATGGACTAATAGGAGAAAAATCCTACCAAAGGAATAAAACAAGAAGTAAAAGATGAGATGCGGCAAACAGAAGCAACAGCAAGGAGGCGCGGCCACGCCACTTGGCCAGCTAGTTCGCCCAAACAGGCGCCGCCCGTGGCTGGCCGGCCACACCCCCATAAAATTGCTTGCCGGCCCCCTTTCCTATCGACCAATCAGATCGCTTTAAACCTGCCATACACACTTTTAAACAAAGTTGGAAGTTGGTTGGTCGATACGCCTAATTCCTTAAGGAATCTAATCTAGGCTGCCCATGTCGGTCTCAAAAACATTCACGGCCACACGATATGGCCGGCCAACCTAATGAGTTTGGCTTCCTCCCAATGAGATCAAGCAAACTCCATGATGTCCACCGGCGGGCCCACTATCATTCCAGCCAATCGGCATCCTCCTAGCTCGCCAGCAACATCCCTGATCGCCAACCAAAGCTAGGCTAGTAGCGCTGTTGAAAAGAAGTTCAACGAGTTAAGACTGGCCATAACAGTCTCAAACTCATCGCATCCGTCCAACTTAGCCAGCCTAGTTGGATGGCTTAGATTTCGTTTCAAATGACCAACAAAGTGCCGGTATGCTCGCCAGCAACCCATCTCCATTCCTGGCCAGTCAAACTACCCACGACATGCAAAGAGCACATCAAACAGATTGCTCAAAGTAGGATGGTCATGCGTTTACAAAACCCTAATTTATGTTAAGCAGCGGTATATCACTGCCACAAAACAATCTCGGCCGTCCAACTTCGCCAGCCGAATTGACCGGCCTAGATTCAATCTCAATTAACGGGCAAAGTGCGAATACACTCACCAGCGGCCCAGCTATTGTGCTGGCTGGGCGAATAGCTCCAACACGGCGCCAACACCAAAAACGTTGGCCCTAAAATTGGTTGGCCACACGGCTTTATAAAACCTAAATTAAATCAACAGAAGCCATTAACTGCCGCAAATCATTTCGGCAACCCAACTTCGCCAGATGAATCGGCCATCCTAACTCCCATTTTAGGTAGCCAACAAGATGTGGCCATGATCAACGGCCACTCCCCTTCCATAAGCCGCGATCTTCCAAGCCACGGCCTCCCCATATGGCTCCCAAACGATCGTCCAAAAGAGGCTGGTCGAGCCGCTTACATGAATTTTAAGGCAGCCATTAACTGCCGCAAATCATCTCGGCCGTCCAACTTCGCCAGCCGAAATGATCGGCCTAGATTAAGTCTTAGGCGACCAATAAGATGCCACCATAGTCGCCAGATATCGCTTTCCCTAAAGAGACCGACCGGCCTACCTTTGGCGCGTGTAAATGGCTCCTGGCAGCTTCCTGAAAGTGGCCGGTCATGCTCCTTTTAAGACATTAATCTCCGCGACTGATTTAAGAGAGCTTTATACAGCGATGCTTTACATGCATCGAATGCATACGATATTTTATGAATATCGGCTTCACAAATAACTTAGTGATTTAACCTAATAACATTACATGCTATTCTTTGCGGCAAGTCTCATGACTTGGCTCATCACACATGACTATCCGCCACCCAGCTTGCGCGTTATTGGTCAGAATAATTAGGAAAGACTCACTTGCTACATATTTTCTATAAAATACTTGAGACATCAAACATGTCACAAACTGGGGGATGTTCACCAGGGTATTGGTCTGGCGGTTTACAGCGTGCGGCGTGCAACACGCCCATTATGAGAAAGTGTCAGGACAAGGCGGAGAGTAAGTGGCAGTTGAGAAGTAGAGGATGTAAACTGGCCTGTCTTCCCTTATAGTAAGACGTGGTTTTCAACATTTTACACGATCTCATTTCTCCATCACTCAACTACTCCCATTTCCTACGAGATCAAGGTGTGCTCAATCATGACTTGTATAAATAGGTTTTCAACCTATTTCAACCAACAACAGAGTTTTGGTTATCATCACAAGTATCCAGAAAAATACTAAAAACTGATAGCTTGTATTCCGCAAACCAGTTCCATAGGATCGGGAGTCGAGACTTGATCTTGTTGACGCTTGAGCAGTGTAGCAGATGACTTAGAGGGTCTAACTTTGGCTGTTGAAGATGATGGCTTATCAACAACTTTTTCGATGGACTTCCAACTTTGGAGCGGCGTGTTGTAGATCTTGCTTGGAGGTTCAAGGTTGCTTTTTTGATGTTCGAGGAACTCAGCATCATAGACCAGAGCATAAGGAGATGATGAAGCTGCAATGCGAATGATCTTGTTATTGAGTAGAGCCTTCATACATTGATGGTATGTCAAGGGAACAAACTTGTTATCATGGAGCCATGGTCGTCCGAGTATCATGATAGTCAGGTTCTTTCTCAATGACGTGAAATTTGACCGTCAATTGAATAGGTCATACTTTCAGGTCTACATATGCATACCCGTATGTATGGCTCTGGCTTCCTTCGAAACCCGTTATTAAGATGGGATTACGAACAATCTTGCTTTGTGGGACCTTGGCCGCTCTGAGAGTTTTGAGAGAAATAAGTGAAAATGCGGGGGTACAACAACCACACCCAATAATTCATTTGGAAATCTGAGAGGACTTACTTCAATATACTTTCTAGAGAATCAACTAGACAGTCAGACTCAATCTAGAGAAAAGTATATATAAGAGTTTATATCTCTATCTCTCAATTCAATTTGCAATCAGCAAATAGAAATTTGCTAGCCCGATTGAATATAAGAGAAGTAACTTGAACGGTACCAAAGACCAATGTTCAAGGATCAATCAATTTCAATCAACAACCAAAGGTTGGATTTCCTCATTGATCGATACAACGCACAGCCTGTGATATTTCAATTATAAAACAAAATATAATGCGGAAAAGAAATAACACAGACACCAGAATTTTGTTAACGAGGAAAACTGCAAATGCAGAAAAACCCCGGGACCTAGTCCATCTTTGAAAACCACACTGTATTAAGCCGCTACAGACACTAGCCTACTACCAATGAACTTCGGACTGGATTGTAGTTGAACCCTAATCAATCTCACACTGATTCAAGGTACAGTTGCGTTCCTTACGTCTATGAACCCAGCAAGATACTACGTACTTGATTCCCTTAGCTGATCTCACCCATAACCAAGTGTTGCTACGACCCAAAGTCGAAGACTTGATAAACAAATCTATCTCACACAGAAAAGTCTATTGGAATAGATAAATCTGTCTCCCACAGAAATACCTATGAGTTTTTGTTCCGTCTTTTGATAAATCAAGGTGAAAAGGAACCAATTGATAAACCGGTCTTATATTCCCGAAAAACAGCCTAGTATTATCAATCACCTCACAATAATCTTAATCGATTAACGAAATAAGATATTATGGAA
The DNA here is from genome assembly GCA_023531105.1 of Papaver atlanticum. NCBI lineage: Eukaryota > Viridiplantae > Streptophyta > Magnoliopsida > Ranunculales > Papaveraceae > Papaver > Papaver atlanticum. Next base: position 1,077,027 of record JAJJMB010005149.1, read on the forward strand.
TCACAAACGATGAGACGAAGGTGTTTGTGACTACTTTTCTATCATGCCAATCGAAGATATTAATCTCAAGCCAATCTTACAATTGCACTCAATCACGATAGAAATAGCAAGATCAGATCACGCAACTATAGAGAAAATAGTTGGGTATGGCTTCACAATCCCAATGAAGTCTTTAAGTCGTTAACCTACAGGGACTCGTGAGAAACTTAAGGTTAAAGGAGAATCGACTCTAGCTTATACAACTAGTAACACACAGAAGTGTGGGGATTAGGTTTCCCAGTTGCTAGAGTTCTCCTTTATATAGTTTTTCAAATCAGGGTTTGCAATCTAAGTTACCTTGGTAACACAGCATTCAATATTCACCGTTAGATGAAAAACCTGATTCAACCAAGCTAATATCTTTCAACCGTTAGATCGAACTTAGATTGTTACACACAAATGAGATGTACCCTCATTTCGTTTATGTAACCGTACCTAAACGTTTACACCATATTGGCTCAACAATAGTTAATCGAGGTTATCCATATGATCACTCTCTTATCAACCTTGTTCATCTTAACCATAACTAGTTCAAATGACTCAAATGAAACTAGTTAAAGAGTTGTTCAATTGTTATATTCTCATAGAAGTATACAAGAACACAATTGAAGCAAAATCGGTTTGATTCACTCAAATCAATTCATGAACATTATAGCCACGGTTTGCAAAGATTGCATTCCTTATTATATAAATGTTTAAGTTCATGTACACAACCGATTTTAGAACTTTAACCTTCAAGTATGCAAACGGGTACACATACTTGAAATACCCGGACCAAGATTGGGTTTCTCTAGTACACAAACGGGTACGCGTACTTCCAATCCCAGCAGAAATATTCGGACATGAACCTTACGCCAGTATGCGAAAGGTTGCGCATTCTTAGGTTCCCGGATTTCTCAAGCCAACAGGTACGCGTATGGGTACGCATACTATGGTTCCCGGACATGGATTACATATGTTCAAGAGTACACAACATGTCATATCCAATAATGGTTAAGTGTTCTAAACTCTTATTTAAATATTGAAACTTTCTTAGAGGATGACAATAGCCGTTTTCACACACTATTAGCATCAAAGCAATTTTCAAATTATTGAAATAATCATAACGAAACATTCCAAGTTTACACCAAATGATTCTATCACCCAAACCATGTAAGATGTTACTCAGAAATTTTCACATGATCATCTTTTGACTTGCGTCAAGAATATAAGATGAACTTGGTCGAAGCGAAAGCTTGCCAACACATATTCCGAGAAATATGTAAGCGAGTTAAACTAAGCTCGAAATCTCAAATGTGCATAATATAAAACTATATCATAATACGACTTATGTTTCAATATAGGAGATATAGTAGAAATAGACTTTCCAAGTGATAGATGAGTTTCAGTCTCCAAATACCTTTTGTTGATGAAGTTCCATAAGCTCTCCTTAGTAGTTATTCGTCTTCAAATGATGAATGTCGTGAAGTCTAAGGCTCAACTACACAATCTATGTCCTATTCCGAGACATCTATAAGTAGACTAGAAATCAAGACTTATAGTTTTGATCACTAACATTGACAAACATGCTTGAGATAGCAACGCATGCGAGTTCGACCGAGCAGTGCTCTAACAATCTCCCCCTTTGTCAATTTTAGTGATAAAACTATCAATAAATATTGATTACAAAATAAATAAAACTTTGTAGCTTCTCATCCAAATGCTTGATCCCCTTGGCATCTTCAACACGACTCGAAATCTTCGTCACTTCCAAGTACTCCATGATTCTAAACGTGTTCAACTCAGCATCTTAGTTGTTGAAAATCCGTACCGATAACAATGAGAAAACAGTTGCTCTCAATCATTGTTATACTGTGTCATAGTATAATTACACAACATCAAAGTTCAATTGTATCACAACTTTGACAACAATACTACGGTGATATGTATCACTCCCCCTTAGTCAATACTTCATCTCGACATGAAAACAACTCCCCCTTACATAATGATCCGTAAACCATATGTATTTGTAGTATGAAATTATATATTAATTCTCCCCCTTCTTGTCAATATAAATTAGCAAAGGTACGAAAACTAGTGGGATCCTCATGAAATTTTCATAGAGATACTTCATGACCAAAAGAGATTAACATACCAACATATTTAGATGCAATCATATAGCCGAAGCTAAATGCATTCATCAAGGAGTTTATAAAGATACAAGATAACTCATACAATATTCCACAGCCGCACTCCCCACAAAGATTTGGCAATTAAGCACAAGTTCAAAAAGAACTCTCTCCTATAAAATGTCATTCCCGAAAGAACAATTAGAGCGACCTTACTTTTACGAGAAAATAAGGATTTCTTTGGACATAATCAAATCACATGAGAACATGAATTTGTATCCAAAAATCACAATTGAATTAGCCACACAAAAAAATGATCAATTCAATTGGACATGCTCAACATAAGAGAACTTACGGGGCAACACAGTATATGCACAAAGATGTGGATCAGGGAAAGACCAATACTGCGGAATAAACAAAGATTCATTCTATTTTTCATCACTATTTGCACAATGACATATAATAGACTTAATCTTTGTAAACAAAAGTTCATCCTTTCTTCCATCAATATTTGCATAATGACATAAAAGGCTTTAACTTTTGTATTCAAAAGTTCATTATATCTTTTATCAATACTTTCATACCGACATAATAGAGATAACTTTTGAACAAGTATGGGACAGTCAAGGTTCACGGACGTAAACAACATATCCCATAACAATTTGCAATATATGAAACCATAAAGATTAATACTGCAAAAATCATCTTCCAAATAACTTAGAATTTAAGTAAATAAATCTAAAAACAATGAAGATGAAAACGTTGGACATAGCTATGTGTACTCACAATAATGGTTATTCCAAACCCTAGTTATCCTTCTTAAAAAACACAAGAATAAAATTCTCATAAGAAGTTTCATAGACATTGAGACCTCTGAAAAATTCTCTATCGTCCCCGAACTCCTTGTCGTCAACATCCATGGGAACATATGGTTCGTGAAGAAAGGAGTCAATTCCAACAAACCTTCTAGGCTGATGATGTCGAACCAAGGCCTTCTGAATTTCAAGAGTTCTCATAACAAAAGCCTTTATTTGTTGAATCTCCTTCCTTGCTTCCTTCAACTCTTCAAGAACACCAAAAAACTTTTGAGAGTTTGAAGGAACAGCTCTTGGCTTCCTCACATTCCTTCTCTTTCTTTTCAGAGGTGGAGGTAATGGAGATCTTTCTTTTTCCTTCTTGATTGATGGCTTAACAATCATATTAACATCTTTTCCATCAGAAGACATGATGCTTGGAGTATCTATATGCGTACGGGTTTGTGAGAGGAATTCACAATTTAAACTCAACAAGTAGTCTTAAGATAAAAAAGAGTTTCAGAGAAGGAAAAAGGAATGTAGGGTTACGAAACCTTTAAACACGGGTTCGTGCACACACAACTCACAACCCTAAGAAGGGTAGAATTGTCGAGAATAACCCTCTTTTATTGATTGACCAGGGAAGTCCTTTCCAATATCAATTAGATATGGAAGAATTCCAAACTTACAAATCACAACAAAGCAAAGAAGAGAAAAAAAACAATTAAAAATTTCTCTTTTCCTAAAGCCTAAGGTATGCACAATCTTGTCTCTTTTGATCAGGCACATGAGACAAGATGCACCAAACAACACAATCAAATTGTGTTGCGGTGAACAATAATCTGTCCACCATAACCTTTTTGAAAGGAATTCTTAGAACCATGTCTCTCAGAATGTTTAGACCGTACTTTCTTCTCTAGTGGTCTTGTCTTATCCTTGGAAACTAAATTCTTCGAAGAAGATAAAATCTTACATACCTCAGAGGTTTTTTGAACAAGTTTGAGCTTGTTGCTAATCGATTCGCTTTTCGTTGAAGTTTGTTGACATACCTTATTTTGTGTTTGTACTTGAAACACTTTGAAAGTTCATGACCTTTGAGTGAACAATAAGAGCACGTCAACCTGGAATATGATTCAGACGCCCGAGATGTGCAAGCTGCTAGACACATAGTGGAACCTTAAAAATTTGACAGAGAGTTTCCAACAGAAAGGTCAACTTTTTCTTCCAGATTGGTTGAGTTCTCTTTTGAAAGAATATCAAGATTGATGTATGTATTGCTACAATTATTAAAATCAATATTTTCACAAAGAAACGCAACACTTGGTTTTTTGTCTTCATTAGAATCATAGTGATCAGATATTTCATCAAGAGTTGCAGCAAGACCTTTGTTCCCAGTGTATTTTCTGCGGTTCAGACACTCATTTGCAAAATGACCAAAACCTTTACACTTAAGGCACTGTGGCATATCCTCGTCATCAGTCTCGTCAACGTCCCTGTTTTTAGGAGGAGCACGATTGTGAGGTTTAACTGATGACATAGGTTTATCTCTGGAGAACCGTTTACTTTTCTTCAATAGAAGATCTCTAAACTGTCTTTTGATCAAAGAGACTGACTTGTCAAGATCTTCATCTGATGAATCATCCTCAGAAAGATCATCTTCAGAGATGCAAACAATTTTACTTTTGTGAATTAATTTAGTGTTCTTTTGTGCTTTGAAAGCAACATCCTTTCCTGATTTGGATGTATGCTCATGATCAAAGATCTTTAACTTCCCAATCAGCGTATTTCTGGAGAGAGCATCAAAGTTATTTCCCTCAACGATGGCATGCTTCTTAGAGTCGTATCTAGATGGCAGCGATCTGAGAATTTTCATCACAATGTCCTTTTAAGGAATAGTCTTACCCAATGCAAAAGATGCATTAACAATTTCAGACACTTTGTGATTAAACTCATCAAATAAATCTTCATCTGCCATATGAAGGTTTTCCCAATCGGAATTTAGGTTTTGAGGCCTGGCTTCCTTTTCACTGGTATTCCCTTCAAATACAGTTTCTAAGATATCCCAAGCATCTTTAGACCGAGTGCACGTAGTCACATGGTGGTGAAGATCTGGGGTAATGGCATGAATGATTGCATTCAAACCGTCGGAATTTTGCTTTGCAGCAAGAATCTCAGCAGGGTCATATGCACCAATATCCTTTGGAACGGTCGCATCTCCTACTGCAACAACGGGAGCATCATAGCCATTAACTACATAAACCCATGATTGAAAATCACGCGCTTGAAGAAAGGCACACATAGAAATTTTCCACCATAAGTAATTTGAGCCATCGAAGACTGGTAGTACATTTAGAGAGATAGCACTTCTGTCCATATCAGATCGCTACAAACATAGACTTATAAGGTTTTTAATGTGTTTGCCTGCTCTGATACCAATTGAAAATGCGGGGGTACAACAACCACACCCAACAATTCGTTTGGTAATCTGAGAGGACTTACTCCAATATACTTTCTAGAGAATCAACTAGACAGTCAGACTAAATCTAGAGAAAAGTATATACAAGAGTTTATATCTCTATCTCTCAATTCAATTTGCAATCAGCAAATAGAAATTTACGAGCCCGATTGAATATAAGGGAAGTAACTGGAACGGTACCAAAGACCAATGTTCAAGGATCAATCAATTTCAATCAACAACCAAAGGTTGGATTTCCTAATTGATCGATATAACGCACAACCTGTTATATTTCAATTATATAAAAAAATATAATGCGGAAAAGAAATAACACAGACACCAGAATTTTGTTAACGATGAAAACCGAAAATGCAGAAAAACCTCGGGACCTAGTCCAGCTTTGAACACCACACTGTATTAAGCCGCTACAGACACTAGCCTACTACCAATGAACTTCGGACTGGATTGTAGTTGAACCCTAATCAATTTCACACTGATTCAAGGTACAGTTGCGTTCCTTACGTCTCTGATCCCATCAGGATACTACGCACTTGATTCCCTTAGCTGATCTCACCCACAACTAAGAGTTGCAATGACCCAAAGACGAAAACTTTAATAAACAAATCTGTATCACACAGAAAAGTCTACAGGAATAGATAAATCTGTCTCCCACAGAAATATCTACAAGTTTTGTTTAGTCTTTTGATAAATTAAGGTGAACAGGAACCAATCGATAACCCGTACTTATATTCCCGAAGAACAGCCTAGAATTATCAATCACCTCACAATAATCTTAATCGACTAGCGAAACAAGATATTGTGGAATCACAAACGATGAGACGAAGATGTTTGTGACTACTTTTCTATCTTGCCTATCGGAGAAATTAATCTTAAGCCAATCTTACGATTGCACTCAATCACGATAGAAACAGCAAGATCAGATCACGCAACTACAGAGAAAATAGTTGGGTCTGGCTTCACAATCCCAATGAAGTGTTCAAGTCGTTAACCTACAGTGTCTCGTGTGAAACCTAAGGTTAAAGGAGAATCGAATCTAGCTTATACAACTAGTAACACACATAAGTGTGGGGATTAGGTTTCTCAGTTGCTAGAGTTCTCCTTTATATAGTTTTTCAAATCAGGGTTTGCAATCTAAGTTACCTTGGTAACAAAGCATTCAATATTCACCGTTAAATGAAAAACCTGATTCAACCAAGCTAATATCTTTCAACCGTTAGATCGAACTTAGCTTGTTACACACAAATGAAATGTACCCTCATTTAGGTTTATGTAACCGTACCTAAACGTGTACACCATGTTAACTCAACAATAGTTAACCGAGGTTAGCCATATGATCACTCTCATATAAACCTTGTTCATCTTAACCATAACTAGTTCAAATGACTCAAATGAAACTAGTTAAAGAGTTGTTCAATTGCTATATTCTCATAGAAGTATACAAGAACACAATTGAAGCAAAATCGGTTTGATTCACTCGAATCAATTCATGAACATTATAGCCACGGTTTGCAAAGATTGCATTCCTTATTATATAAATGTTTAAGTTCATGTACACAACCGATTTTAGAACTTTAACCTTCAAGTATGCAAACGGGTACGCATACTTGAAATACCCGGACCAAGATTGGGTTTCGCCAATACACAAACGGGTACGCGTACTTCCAATCCCAGCAGAAATATCCGGGCATGAACCTTACGCCAGTACGTAGACGGGTGCGCATACTTAGGTTCCCGGATTTCTCAAGCCAACAGGTACGCGTACGGGTACGCATACTATGGTTCCCGGACATGGATTACATATGTGCAAAAGTACACAACATGTCATATACAATAATGTTTAAGTGTTCTAAACTCTTATTTCAATCATTGAAACTTTCTTAGAGGATGACAATAGCCTTTTTCACACACTATTAGCATCAAAGCAATTTTCAAGTTATTGAAATAATCATAACGAAACATTCCAAGTTTACACCAAATGATTGTATCACACAAACCATGTAAGATCTTACTCGGTAATTTTCACATGATCATCTTTTGACTTGCGTCAAGAATATAAGATGAACTTGGTCGAAGCGAAAGCTTGCCAACACATATTCCGAGAAATATGTAAGCGAGTAAAACTCAGCTCGAAATCTCAAATGTGCATAATAGAAAACTATATCGTAATACGACTTATGTCTCAATATAGGAGATAGAGTAGAAATATACTTTCCAAGTGATAGATGAGTTTCAGTCTCCAAGTGATAGATGAGTTTCAATATAGGACAACTACACAATCTATGTCCTAGTCCGCGACATCTATAAGTAGACTAGAAATCAAGACTTATAGTTTTGATCACTAACATTGACAAACATGCTTGAGATAGCAACACATGCGATTTCGACCGAGTAGTGCTCTAACAATAAGGTTGGTAGAAGCACCTGTATCGACGAGAGCTCTCCTGAATTCAGAGTCCTTAATAATAGCAGTCACGTACAAGGCTCGGTCATGTCCTTCTTCTGACATTCGGTGTAAAGCCCCAAAGTTTTTCTCCGGTTTAATTCAACCCATTAGAGTTAGAAGTTATAAATATTTCACTTAAAATAATTCAAGAAACCCAAGTTAGAATGTTTTTAACACTCTGAGTCTGCCCAAGTTACAAAATAGGGTTTTTATAAGGCACTTGATAGACTCCAGCATATGTAAGGGTGCCAAAATAGATGTGCAAGCAGCCCTCCACGTCACTATGCATGTGGCGAATTTGTTTGAAGTGAGTTAGGGGCAAACTGGTCATTCGTTTAATCAAATGTTAGAAAATAGAAACCCTTTGTCTCTTCTTCATTTTTCTCTAGGGAGTGTTAATCCTCTTACAGAGAAGAGAAACCTAAGAACTACATAAGAGGAGAGCTTGGAATGATTGTGAAATTATAGCATGAAGAATTGTATGAATATGAAACTTCTCCTTTCCTCTATTCTTTTCTTTCTCTCGAATGATTTTTGGTTCATCTTTCTCAAACCAAAATCATGGATAAACCTTTCTAGAGATTGGTGAGAATAGGGGTGAGTTAGAGAATCGTCAAAGGAGTTGTTGTTGTTGGTTTGCATGCAAAGAACAATAGGTAATTCGTAAGGAACATCAATTTCATGTATAAATGCCTTGATTTGAGAATTTTGAAATTAGGGTTCTTCATGATTTGGGGTTTTTAATACAAACCACTCTTTAAATCAAAATATTGATTGGGTACTTTGATATCTTGCTTAATTTGTGTTTAACAAGCTCTTGGTAATGAATTGCATGATTTGATTATAATTCAACTTTGTGAACCCTAGAATCTCAGTTTTAGTTTTAATGATATATTTAAATCCAGCCGTTGGAATATGCTGAAATTTTAGTATGTTGTGTTTATTTAAGTTATAACAACACAGTAAAAAAAATTCATGACGATCAGGTCCTGTTTACTACTGCAAAGATTTCATAATCTATGGCTGCATTCTGCAGGATCGCTGGACACTGAACTGTTTATAGCTTATCTCACTGTATGTTTATCAGATTAAGATGAAATTTTATTATGTTGTTACTTTCAATGTATTCAACTTACAGTAAAAATTTGAAGAACATCCGATCAATTTAGGTACCCCAAAGTTTAGGAGAGCTGTGACTGAATTTTGTTATTGGCAGTGAAAGCAGCCACGCTGTTGTGTGTATAATTATGTAACAAACCGTTAGAATGTGCTGATTTTTGGATATGCTGTGTGAAATTGAGTCCTAAAGATACTGTAAAAATTTCAGGACAATCAGGTGTCGTTTACTACTGAAAAACTTGGACAAAGTGCGACTGCATTCTGAAAACAGAAATTTTGTATAAATATGGGATGTTGGTTATGTTGTAGTTCGTTTATATGTGTGCGTACATATTTGAATTGATCGTAATTTTGCAAGCTTGGTTTGTAAACATGTCCATCTCAGTGGACTTGTTTAAGTTGATTAGAGGTAATGTGTGGTGGTTCCAAACTATATTTTATGTACGCATAAGCATGAAGGTGTTTGGGAGGTTGCCTTCTAAATTGTTATGGTCTTCTACTTTGTACTAGTTTCTAATGCTTCACAAGGAAGTACCATATCTCTCCGAAATAAATATTGGTGTTGTGTAGAATGTACGCCGAAATAAATAATAGGGCTTGGTGTTGTATAGAATGTATGGGCATCTATCGATATAAATCTTGTTGTACTATTTCGCTAAAAATGACGAAGGGTTTGGGTCTACTTAAGTCTTATGGTTATCATGATGTGATGATTAGTGACTAAATCATTTAGTGTTGTATGTGCTGGTAGCTAAGTGGTTGGGTGGACAATAAAATGGTAAGGACTTTATACACACAATTGCATGTCGAATATCATAGGTTGTGAATAACTTACATGGTGATCCTTGAGCTTAGTATGTTGTGTCTATGGATAGAAAATCGAAATTGTTAGAGTGGATGATTTCCTATCATGACAATTTATTGTGAATATATGTACATGATTCATGAACTTGTGTGTAGCTAAGTAGTTAGCTTATGGATTTCATGTATGGGCTACAACTAGACAATATAGATTTCGAAGATGATATTGTGTTGAGTTGATATGTGGTGTAGTTGGAGAATCATTTGCCTTTAGTTCTGTACAACTAAATTAGCTTAAATGGTTGTTTCTTGTTGCGACATATGTTTATGGACAAGTTATCGGGGCATGAAAGACTATATTATATGGCTTTTATACATTTATGATTGACTAGTACTGCTTGAATTGCTCTATATATTGTATTATCTAAGTATTAAATTATACTTGGGTTAATCTAGTATTTGAGACATATACGTATAGCCTGGATTTAGACCTACAAAACAGTTGTAGTCAATTGTTGTTCTTGAGTGGCAGGTACAGGTACATGCATATGCTGAAATCTTGTGATCAATGGATAGTTGTTTAGGTGATTGTTGGTGATGAGATGTGCCAGGGATAGTTGTTGCTATGCAACTCATACTATCCATACTACCTAAGTTACTGCTATGGATTGAGATAGTTACTGTTGTTGAAAGCAGTTCATACTATCTAGGAGATTGTTGCTGCCACGACAAGCAGTTCATACAATCTATGAAAGAGATGATTGCTATCTAATTGGAATAGTTCATATCATCTAATAAGAGATAGTTACTACTAGTGAGGGTAGTTCATACTATCTAAACCAAAAACTGACGAACTACGGTCGTGCTTGATCCCTTCGAGCAACGGAGAGGGTACGTAGGCAGCCGCTATGCGGTTCAGCACAAATCTACAAGATTGTTCATATCATCTGAAAATCTTGGTTACTGCTTTGCAGTTCATACCATCTATTCAGAGATGATTGTAACCTTGGCAAGTATATATATATTTTTGGGCAATTGGCCCGTGTTAATTTTGGCAACTGGTCGTATGTTATTTTTGGGCAATTGGCCCGTGTTAATTTTGGCAACTGGCCGTATGTTATTTTTGGGCAATTGGCCCGTGTTAATTTTGGCAACTGGCCGTATGTTATTTTTGGGCAATTGGCCCGTGTTAATTTTGGCAACTGGCCGTCTGTTATTTTTGGGCAATTGGTCCGTGTTAATTTTGGCAACTGGTCATATAAATTGTTAGAATCGGCAACTGGCCGTATAAGTTATTGGCAACTGGCCAAATCTGATTTTTGGCAATCGACCGTCCCTTTTTTTTTGAAATTGGAACCCTTGTCAAATTTTATGAGTATTATGGTATGGGACATGTGCTCATAGAATTCTAACCTTGAGACCAATGAGATTTTGTTCAGCAGGATCTCAAGTTTGTTGTTCAGTAAGAAACGATTGTTACCTACTGAGATAGGGATTTTATCAATGAACATAACTTTTTTTTTTTTTTTTTTTTTTTGAGTGGCGTTTCAGGGAGTCGGAGCTTGCCAAGTGTGAGTGGCGTATCCGAGAGTCGGAACTTTCCAAGCGGGTCCTAACTCGACTCGTTGGGAGCAAAAATTCTCTGGTCCGTCACATTCGGTCTTCTTCACTAAAAGTGATATTGTTGATCGAATGTTTGGACATCATGGATGTTTCTTCGATTGCTAGAGACGACAGAGTTAGTTGCACGTCAGATGATATTTGGTTGAGTGCAACAAACGTGTTCGTACGTTGATCTCTGGAGAAGTGCAGGAGTTCACATAGATTTTCGATCAGGTGTGTGACTTCTTGCTCCACCGGCTTCTCATAAGTAGTGAAACTGTTGGCTTGAGGACGGGCATTAGTAGCAGAGTCTAGACGTTCCACCACTTCGGCTCCCAAAATTCTTGTCAAATCCACCATATAAGTGAATAAGTTATCGATTGTTCCCCAATCGATTTACATTTCTTGCTGAAATTTCTTGTCTCCGTGCTAGCTTAGCCAATGATGGAATTTCTCCATCGACATCGATAGAGAGGAAGGGAGTAGTAAAGTAGGAATGATGAATATTACCAGAGTCGTTCGAATGAACATGAGGAGTGTCACCATTCGAAAGACTCTGAACGGAATATAGGGTAGTTGAATCAGATCTAAGACCGACCATCTTTGTGAATTGAGATTCCAACCGAGAGATTAATCTCCCAATGTGGTTGCCAAACTGTTGATGGGGCAAAACGATTTGCTGGTTTTTTAGGGAAGTGAAGAGACGATGATGTAAATTTTAGTTGTAGTAAAAAGAGGGATTCGATTCTCGAACTTGTGAAGGATAACTTTAGACTTAAATTTTAAAACTAAAATATAAAAAATCACTGATATTTAAAACAAATACTGACAAAGTTGATATCAATATTAAAAGAACACTGAGGCTAAGATTCCACTATTTTTCCAAGTTCAAACTGATTTTATCTAGTATTTATATTTATTCAATTTTTGCGTTTAATTTGATTCTAAACTATTGCAACATGTAGATTTTCAAAATAACAAGTGTAAATCCAAAGTATAAAGCATCAAAAACCTATGGCTAAGCATGCTATATCAAAAGAAATAACAATTGCTTAACAAAAATCATTCAAACAATTATAAATCAAGGAAAATAATCATAAAAATAATTGAAATAAAATAAATAAAATAGACTATACCACTTTTTGTTGGAAAAAATAGCTTCCTCTATCGCCTCAGCAATGGGGTTTAGCTCCTCATATTAATCATAATCTCAAAATACATGTTTATGGCTCAAAAGTTGATTAAAAGGGAGAAAAGTGTTAAAGCAGCGGATTCTGTAGTTGCTGAAGGTCTAAAACAGAAGTCGGAATCGTTGCTGAAGGGCTTCGGTGATTGCAGGAAGGTGCGACCGTATCTCCTTGTCACTGAAAATAAGTCTGCCTCTGCAACTGACTCAGAGGGTCTTATGTTCTTCGTGTTCTTCTTCTTCGCAGCAGCAGAAACAAATTTCAACTCGTGATTTCAGCTCTCTGTTCTCTTCTAAACTTCTCCAAAGTGTTCGTCCCCCTTTTTATGACTCGAATCAACCTATATATAGCCACCAGACCCAAAATATCTCGAGTTAATCCACAAATATTCTCGTTTTTCTTTTCAGCAAGTTACGGGATTTTTCTAATCTTCTCTACGCGTCAACTTGGTTTCCAAACTCTCTGAAGACTGAATAAGGACTCGATACATTGCAATCTTAGCGTAGAATCTTCCCAAATATATAAACAAAAGTGCCGGAAATAACTCCACCTCTGTTTTCTTCCAATCGACGGATACTTCCTTATTTATCGAATCCGAGGCTCTTAACAACCCTGTTTGGGTGTAATTAACTGATCCTAGTCAACCCAATGATCGAATCCGACCAAATCTCTTCTCAAAATCGATCCAAAATTCCCGTGAATATCTCTCTCCCTGTTTTGATCCAAACCAATAATACAACCCAATTTGATCGAGTCTGATGGACCTACCAACCCTGTTTAGTCATAACAGGGTGGTACCCAATCAAGGAAGCCATTAAATCTGGCTGAAACTCGATCAAATCTCGCCTGCAAATCACGCTGCAAAACTGAATTTTGAATTCAGTTTTTCCCGCCAAAATCCATCCAATTCCGTGAAGAAGAAAAGAGTCGCCCCCTATCCATTTCCGGTATGTGTTTAGTAGCTGCTTGGAAATGGGTTACCCCTTATCCAAAATGAGAGTCCGAATAGCAAATGTCCTTCCAGGTATCTTTAACAACTTTTCGAGCCAATTTTGACGCAAGAGTCTATTCCTCCAAAAACACCTACAAAGGGATAAAATACCAAACTTAGTACAAAAATGGGTACTAACAATATACACAAAAGAGATGAAAATAGACACATAAATGCGTCTATCAGATGACCGTGCGGACGGGGACTCCTCGACAGAGCGAATTGCTTAAACCTTTTTTAAACAGATGCACTGCACGGGAGTGCTTTGAATTTGAGAGATCATTCTGTAGGACTCCGTCCTAAACCAAGACAATGGTCGTTCCAGAGTCAATTCGGTCACAAAGAAGGAAGAGGGTCGACCTGTAGGAGGGAGCTGAGAAGTGTGTATGAGATCAATGATGATCAAGGATTGTGAATGTGTGACGATTTCTGCAAGTTGGTGAACTGCTGAGTTCAGATGAGATAAGTTTTGATCGATTAAGCGATAATTTCTTGTTGGTCGAAATTGTTGTTCAATCGTGGATTCAGAAACTTATTTATATTGCAAGAATAGTAGACACACTGATACCAGTAAGTGTGACGGTTGCTCGAGTGAAAGAGTGGGAAAGTGGGAAATCTTGGTTAAACCAATTCAATGTCGTGCGAAGACTTAGTTGATTGTCCATCCACTACTTTGCTAACTTCCTCAACCGCTTGCACGACTTACACACATTTCTCATCGTGGGTGTACACACGTGCCGTAGGTCGCCATACCAAAACCCTAGTGATTATCCCCATGTGACGTGATTGATGTCTCATGAATGTGGAGTCTTCAAGGCAGACGTGTATTTAATTAGTCATTTGTTGACTTGACTAGACAATGAGTCTTAGTCTTTGATGAGTCGAACATAATGAACGAATGTGATTTGCTCTGAGACTCATGGATTGAGTATTTATATCATTTTACCAGTCGAGATAATAATGATAATTTGGCTCGATCGTCCGATGAAGTTGCTCGATCAAGGACTTATTTTGATATGTCGAGTTTCGACAGGAAATCAAATATATTGAATGGTCGTCCGTTCGAACCATGTTGCTAAGTCGAGCAAAAATGTTGGCAGCAAAACCATACATTAAGTATAAATTAGAATATTGATTGCTGGATCAATAGAATCCTCGAATGTTGATAGTTGAATCAACATAAGAAATATTGCTCGGTCGAGCAATTGATAATTGAATCAATGAGTTCTGAACCCAGTTGATCGTGCATTTTGCTAGCTTAAGCAATTTAGTGTTGATATATGAGCAAATAGATATTGCTAGTTTAAGCAGCTCGTTTGAGCAAATATTGCTCGATTCATGAATTATTGGTAGCAAGACCAAATAATATAATTAATTAAAATACTGGCAGTTGGACCGAATATTATTAATTAGAGTGTTGATTGCTAGATCAACATACAATTATTTGGGTTTGAACGTGTTCAGAATCTAATTTTGGTCGATTGTTGATCAATTGATGATTTACTGAAAATCAACCAATGAGTGAGAGAGGGACCGGCTATGTGGGATGATGGCCGACCATGTAGCATCTAAGTGCTCGAATGAGCGTGAACCAAAGTCCTTTGTAGACTAGTCAGGAAACAGTGTGGCATTCCGAAGACGTTAACGCTCTATACTAGCATGCAATATGTCTAGGAGCCGTCCAATCATTTCGATTATATGTAGAAGTGTTGATGAAAAATGCAAAGTGTCGAAAAGCTCAGCCTGGAAGCTTTACGAATAACATATTCATACAGGGCTCTGAGAGGGTGTAGGCTCAGTCAGAGATTGTGAAATGAGCTTTCACAAATCCTAAAATATGAGTTTCACATACATTTCTGGAGTCGTGTCAGAAACATGCGAAATCATGACTTTATGATTTTAGCCTTTGTTGAAAA
Source organism: Papaver atlanticum (assembly GCA_023531105.1). NCBI lineage: Eukaryota > Viridiplantae > Streptophyta > Magnoliopsida > Ranunculales > Papaveraceae > Papaver > Papaver atlanticum. The sequence continues at coordinate 1,092,503 of JAJJMB010005149.1, forward strand.
TCCTCCATCAACAGAGACGATACTGATATGACTATGTATTAAATATGATACCCTCAGTAGCATGTTAATTCAAGAATGATGTCAAATCCTATTCTGAATATAAGTTCTGCCATTCATGCTGCATAAAAGGTGTATGTATTGGTGCACATGAAAGAACAAGGTTTCCACTGAGGAAAGCCATGAAATTTGGCATGCATATACATATTTTAAAATAGCTACAGGACTACCGGGTCCGTTAATTGAATATGCTTTATTGATTCTCTTTCGGAATACAAACTTATTTATTACAAATATCCTAATCTTGATGTCGGGTCAAGGATTTTCATTATGTTTCTACAAATATGGCAAGGCCAATTTACCATGATCTCCCTTGTCAAAAACTCACCATCAAAAACCCTAAAAATTACTAAAGGCACCCCTATGACAAGTGCTAAAGGGACCCCAGCCGAGGATAGGGGATACCATCTTTTTCTCAAATTCTAAACTGATTTTTGGCGGGAAATATTTGCAGTCACCTGATAAATTTAGGGTTCAAATTTTGGGCATGTTTGGGAGAGATTCAATCGCTAGTTTTTGTTTGGATGGACTTGATTGGGCTAAACAGGGATGATATGAGTGTTTGATTCTGTTAAACTGGGCTAGATAATCAAATTTTCTACAAAATAGGGAATAAAAAATATCGTGTATATTTTGATCATTTTGGAGATTCAAGGAAAGATAAACTCTTCTAAGATTCGTAACAATCTAATAGAAAGTTTGGAAGGATTTGGACAGCCCAGAGATGCGAAGAGAAGAGAAAATAAAGTAAATTCTCGTGACTTGTAAGAAAAGAAAAATGGAGATTTAATCGGGATTCCTAGGGTTTATTTGGTGTATATAAGGCGTAGTCGAGTCCCAAAAAAGTTCTGGAGAACTTTTGGGAAGTTTAGAAAAAAGAATAGAGAGAAATCACGAGTTGCAGAGAATTATTTCTGTTATTGTTGAAGAAGGAAGAACTGACGTACTAGAACTGTCGTTTATCTACAGTAAATGCGATAGAACATTGCAACGCCTATATTCAAAACTGCGACGCTTATTTCAAATCTGAAACACTTGGATCGTAACAGTTACTCTGTTACACCTATACAATGTTGCGATTTCTCTGTTTTATTTTATTTTCATCTCCTTGTACACTTTTGAGCAATTGAACCATTATTTTGATCAAGTGATTAATATGAGGAGATAAACCCCATTGTTGAGGTGACGATGGAAGCCATTTTTCCAATATTTGTGGTAATTTCTACTAATCAATTTCTGCAAAAAAAATTATAATTATTTGCTTTGAATTGAAATTTAATATATGATTTTTGTTAAGCAATTGTGATTTGTTTTGATGGTGCATGCTTAGCCTAGGGTTTTCGATGTCACATACTTTTGATTTACAGTTGTTATTTTAAAAATCTACTTGTTGAAATATATTAGAATCACTTCAAATTTATGAGTTGCATGATTCTTGTTTGATTGAATCACATAAAAATTGGAGAATGGTGGAATCTATAGTCTCAGTTCTTTTTATAATCTTGACACCGACTTTTTCTGAGTTTTGTTATTTTTATTTTTGGAAATTAGGTTTAGAATTAAAATAAAAATTATCACTTTCTACAACATATCAGTTTTTGGCGCCGCCGCGGGGGACTTTTTTTTAGGTTTAGGTTTTAGATATTTTTATTTTTATTTTCGTTTTTGGTTTCATTAGTGTTTGTACCCTAATATTTCACACCAAAGATAGGCTCACTTAGGCCTGATATAATCCTCATATTAGCCAAGTATGGCCAATTTGGGCTTTGCAAGCACTCTATGTACAAGCCCATGTGCAAGAAACTCCAAGCCAAGTAGCAAGAAGGCTCCACATCAGCACTGCCATGTCAAACAAGGACCACCAACCCGTAGCTGCCACGCAAGCAATAAGTACACAGTCAACTACCATGTCAAACAGCGACGTCATCATGACGTCAGCATACAGTGACATCATGTCAGGCAATGATGACGACAACATGATGTCATCAATCCGTCACCATTAACGCCGTCAGCATAAACCAAGCATATTTCGTTAACTGTTAACGACGTCAGCATATTATTAGAATATTCCGTTAACAGTTAACGTCGTTATAACACCGTCAGAGTTCCATGACGTCGTCTTCTGCGTCAGCATGACATCATTTGCTGATCATCTTCTCAAACGCAGGTTATCTTCTCAGGAGACGGCGGTCTTCTCCGGCGACAGTAGCAGCATGAAGTTGGCCGGCGATGGTAGCAGCAGAAGTTGGCCGACGGCTCACCCCAGCGGCTTTAGTCTGTCCGGCGTGATCCAGTGCTGCGCGCTACATCTTATTTCCATGCTCCGTGGTTATTTACGCCCCACTCCTTTACCCTCATGGATATTTATGCCCACCTAGCCGAGTTGAGCCGACTCACTGAGTTTTTACCAAGTCGAGCTGATGGCTCGGTGGATGTTTCAGCCCTTCCTGAGTTGGCTTGCGGATTTCTCCACCCCACTTCATGGGCTTAGCCAAATACACGTATTGGCTTGGACTTAACCATTTACTCACTTTTGGTTGCCCAATTCCATAACCCTAGAGGAAGTTTCTGGAACTATCTAGAAGGATTGTTGGTCAAGTCATACAGGAAATGTTCTGGAATATTCCAGAAGGCATGCAGGGAGGGTTAAGGCAATTTATGCCAGGAGGCATGCAGGGAAAATTAAGGTTATGCCATGAGGCATGCAGGGAAAATCAATACAATTCATGCTTACCCTGATTGGCAACATATAAATCTATGGGTTCACAACCCTAAAAGGTATGCAATCTTCCCTACTAAAACTCCTGTGAAAAACTCAAGCTAACTTAAGCATCGGAGGATTTTTTGCAGGTACCCCCCCTAACACTGTTCACGTGAAGAGAAAGGAAGCATTTCGATCATCAATTCAATCACCATCAGATTCGTGTTTGGAGGTGAAAATATTTCACCTTACAAACATTGGCGCCGACCAATGGGAATCGAGAAAAGATAATCGTGTTTTCCTAAATCGAGTTATGGCAGTAGTCAAACAAACTGCGCGAAGGGTCAATTTTGTTAGCAATTCTCGACAGCGCAAGAGACGTGAAGCTGAAGGGTACGAGATTGAGGTTCAGTCAGCACCAGCAATACCCATTGGAAACAGACAAGGTCGAGATCGTGCTCGTGACAGAACCCTAGATCGTGGTCAAGATCGAGATCGTGCTCGTGACAGAGCCATTGATCGTAGTCAAGATCGAGATCGTTTTCGTGGCAGAACCCCAAATCTGAATAATCGGATAATCGAAAAACAACCAATGATCGAAGACGAAGGAATCGATGTTGACTCCATGCCTGATAGAGAAAACCCACAAGATCGATTAAGCAGAGGGCATGTATTCGGCAGCCCGTCAAGAAGGAATGACGATCGACAGGACCTGCGAGATGGACGAACCGCGACTCCTAGTACAGAGGAAGAACTGTTGCGCTATCAGCTGAACGAGGTGGAGAAAGAGAACGCTCTCCTGAGATTAGAACGTGAGAACCAGTCTCGACCAAGGACTGGTAATCAGAACAACCAGAAGGGTCGGTCTGTATGGGAGCGCCTTGGAAGTCGAGTTAGCCCACAAGGTGCAGACCAAAACAGAGAAGTGATCGATCTTGATAGACCAGAGAGAAATCTGTTGTTCACTGGAGATCTACCTAAATGAAGGCGTGTACGACCCCGGTGAGCAGGGACCCGGCCAACTACAACTCAGCAGAGTATGGCCAGAACTACCACCCGTTCAAAACGTCTCAGGAATGATGAAGATGAGGTTCGAGATCGGCACGATGAGAGAGAATTTTCGCACGATTACTATGCTCGTTCGGAGTAATGCAGAACTGGAAGAGAGCCCACTGGAACCCAAAGGAAAAGAATAAGATCTAAAGTTTATATTCTGGAGGACCAAGACTATGAGAAGGCAGACAGTTCCTCTGATAGCGACGTAGACGTAATAACGGATGCTCGCCTTTGCAGGATGATCGAGAAAATAATGTCGAAAAAGCGCTCCAGAGAGGAAATGATGGACAGGTTGCATCGAGCCGCAGGGGCTCCTTTCAAACTAAATATCATAGAATTCCGGCCACCAATGAATTTTCAAGTTCCCAAGCTGCCAGAATTCGATGAAAAAATAGATGATCCAGATCAGCATGTTTTACACTATGAAACTGCCATGACCCTGTGGCAGTACAACGATGAGTTGATGTGCAAGATGTTTTCACAGTCACTGACTGGAAGAGCAATAACGCGGTTCAATCAGCTCCCGGCATAGTCGATCGGGACTTATCATAAGCTGATTGATGAATTTTGTTCTAACTACAAATACAACAGACGTGATCGGAAGGGATGCCATGCATTTTTCCTTCTGGGAATTCGGAAGGAGGAAAGCATCAGACAGTTTACTCGACGCTTCAAGTAAGAGTTGGCCGATGTGGATGGAGTCAACGATCAAGTCGTCATCGCGGCATACAAACATGCGTACCAGTATGATCAGAGAGGTGTATACGGTTCCTTGGTCAAGAGACCACCAAAGACTCTGGAAGAACTGTATGATCGAGCATAAGAATACGCTCGAGTTGAGGATGACTTCAAAGCTCGAGAGACGAGAGATGTTAACAGATCATCCAATCGTCCAAATGATGGAAAGAAATACAAGTCGAAGAACCGTCCGAGTGGGCAGCATAACGATCGAGGTGAAGTTCGAGAGAAAAACCAAGGGGAACGAATGAAAACTGGATATCAGAAATATCATTATATGAAGCTGACACCGTTGAACATACGGCTTACAGAGTTATATGAGAAAATAAGCAAGGATTTGAGCCCCCCTCGGCCTTTGCCAGCAGAGACACGTGATAAACGTGATAAGAGCAAATACTGCAATTATCATAAAGACCATGGTCACAAGACTGAGAATTTCCGCTCTTTGCAGATCGAAGTCCAGCGAATGATAGACGCTGGAAAGCTACAAGAGTTCATGAAAAAGGATTTTGGGAAGGGTTCGGGTTAATTTGGCACATCACATGTGATTAATGCACACGTGATTAATGTCAGTCACGCCAGGATCCATTCAATGACCAGACGGGCATCAGAAGATGAGACCAGGAGAAAGCTCAAGCAGTTAAAGGAATGGTACGTGACAAATCACATTGATTTTCTCAGTGGAAATGGAGCAGAAATTTGGGAGCTTGGATGCACAAAGATCGAATTCTCTGAAGCAGACATGATAGGTGTATATGCTCCCCACAATGATGCTATCGCTATAACAACTTGGATTGGCATGTTTCGTGTACACCGTATTCTAGTGGATACAGGAAGCTCAGTAAGCGTGTTGTTTTCAGGAGCTTATTCCTCTATGAATCTCTCACACAACTTGATCGAGGAGGATGAAAATCCAATTATCGGCTTCAGCGGTGAAGTAACAAAGGAGATTGGGAAAGTAAAGATGCCAATAGCAGTGGCTGACAAGTCCGTTCTAGGCAATTTCTTGCTGCTGAATTGTCGAGCTCCTTACAATGCGATCGTTGGACGAGACTGGCTGCATGCGATCGGTGTAGTCACATCCTCGTATCATCAATACCTGAAGTTTATTACCCCTGAAGGGGTTGTGAAGGTTATAAGCGACCAGATGGACGCCCACAAGTGTCATGAGAATGCTATGGATGAATACATGAAATCATAAGTTAGCGGGAACCAAATCCTGCGAGTCGAACAAAAATAGCAATTACAGAATCCTCTCCCTCCAGAATCGTATATGGGAGAGGACGCAGCTGAACCCCCAACAGTTAAGAAACTGATCGAGGTCCAGATTGGGGATGAGAAGCACAAAACCACGTTCGTAGGGGCAGATCTACCTGCACACGAACGCGATGGTTTTATTACATTGTTAAGGGCAAACGTTGACGTTTTCGCATGGAGTTTTGCTGAAATGCCTGGGATAGATCCATACGTAGCCTGTTATAGGCTAAATATCGATGAGAAGTTCCATCCAGTTCGTCAGAAAATTGGGAATATGGCGCAAAGCAAAAAAGATGGAGTTGTTGTAGAAGTCGAGAAGCTGTTGGAAGCAGGCTTTATATGACCGGTACAGTATCCACGATGGTTGTCCAATGTTGTCCCGGTTCCAAAGAAGAATGGTAAAATTCGTGTCTGTATCAATTTTACTGATTTGAATAAAGCATGTCCGATTGATCCGTACCCACTTCCACGGATCAGAGATTTGGTGGATGCAACCTCAGGGTACGGAAGACTGTCATTCATGGACAGTTTTTTGGGGTATAACCAAATACCTTTGTTCGAGGGAGATCAAGAGCATGCTGCCTTTGTGACGGCTATACCGTAATGCCGTTCGGGCTAAAGAACGCAGGGGAGACTTACCAACATTTGGTAGATCATATGTTCAAAGATTTGATAGGGAAGACGATGGAAGTATATATCGACGATATGGTAGTGAAATCTGAGCATAAGGAGTCTCACTTTCTCGATCTACAGAAGACGTTCGATATCTTGAGGCGATACCGTATGAAGCTCAATCCAGCAAAATGTTCATTCGGGTTATCCTCGGGAAAGTTCCTTGGGTACTTGATGACACACAGAGGTATCGAGGCGAATCTGAAGCAAATCAGAGCCATCAGAGAGATGTCATCCCCAAGAACAAAGAAGGAGGTCCAGAAACTAGCAGGACGATTAGCAGCTTTAAATCGTTTCATTTCACGCTCGTCGGATCGATTCAAACCATTCTTTAATGTTTTGAAGAAAGCAGTGAATTTTGGTTGGACGAATGAATGTGAAAGAGCTTTCAATGAAATCAAACAATATTTGTCAACTCCCCCGGTATTGGTGAGTCCAAAGACTGGGCAACCTATCGGAGTTTATCTGGCTGCGACAGAGAACGCTGTAAGTGCAGTGATGTTTGTTATGGATCCACATGAAAAGCCTATTTACTTCGTCAGTAAATCTTTGACGGGGGCGGAAACACGGTACAAGAAAATTGAAAAGATAGCACTTATACTGTTGCATGCATCTCGTCGCCTCAAACCATATTTCCAAGGGAGACAGATCGTAGTCTACTATGAATATCCGCTGAAGAGAATCCTGGAACGTGCTGATGATTCCAGCCGACTAGCCATATGGTCGAATTTTCTAGGGGCGTATGAAATCAAGTACGCAACCAGAACTGCAGAGAAGGGACACGGTCTGGCTGCACTGTTAGTAAATTTCCCTGTGGACGACATAGAAACAGTTACTGAAGAAGAAGAGCTGTTGAACAAACCCATAGAGTCAACCACTAATCAGACTGGGGGCGAGTCCGCAATGGAGATTGATACACCTGAGCCACTATGGACTGTGTTTACTGATGGGTCATCAAATGTTGGTGAGCTGGAGTTGGATGTGTCATCCTTACTCTAGAAAGTTCGAGGATCGAGAAGGCGACTAGATTAGGCTTTCGAGCATCAAACAATGAAGCTGAATATGAAGCAGCAATTATCGGTTTAAAAGCTGTCAAACAGTTAGATGAGAAGAACGTGAAGTTGGTAACTGATTCTATGCTAGTAGTTAACCAGTTTCTGGGGACCTATAGAGCCAAGGAAGAGAGGATGGCCCTATATTTAGATCGTATGAGAGAGTTGGTAAATGAACTCGACCAATTCTCTATTGGGAAGCGACCACGGTTGGAAAACAGGCACGCAGACGCTTTAGCATATCTGTCTTCCGCAATCGAAACTGATACCACCCGTTTCGTTGTAGTGGATTTCCAAGAGTTACCTAGCATCTCCGACATCCACTTTGTTCTGGCTCTCAAACACGCTAGTGGAGGAGAGAGGGTAACTACATCAGCACAGGAACATGACGAAAACGTTGACAGCAATATGGATGTTGACAGTCCAGTGATAGACGATTCAGGCAATCCTGCTGAAAACGCTTCAGACTGGCGTCAACCTTATATTCGGTATTTGACAACCAATGAACTCCCAGAAGATGAGCAACTCGCTTGAAAAGTGAAAAAGAATGCATGGAGATATTCAATGATCGAGGGACAGCTATACCGCAAACCTGTAGCTTTGGAGCCATTCTTGGCATATCAGCCGAGGAAGGACGACAGATATTGGCAGAGGCTCATGAAGGAATATGTGTCAACCATTCTGGAGGACGCAGTCTCGCGCACATGATACTTACCCAGGGGTACTTCTGGCAATACATGCAGAAATATGCTAAAGAATACGCGCAGAAATGTGTGCCATGCCAAGAGCACGCTCCAATTCCTAAAAGGCCCGCCAACGAATTGCATCCAGTTTTTAGTCCTTGGTCGTTCGATAAGTGGGGACTAGACATCGTCGGACCACTCCCCCGAGCTCCTGGAGGAGTGAAATATGTACTGGCCGCAACTGATTATTTTACAAAATGGGTTGAGGCAGTTGCATTGGTACATGTTACCAGATACGACGTAAAAAGGTTCATATGGGAGAACACCGTCTGCAGGTTTGGAATCCCACACGAGCTGGTGTCAGACAATGGAAAGCAGTTCGATTCCGGAGTGATCAAAGAATTCTGCGAAAACCTGAACATTCGCCATAACTTTTATGCTCCATATTATGCTCAAAGCAATGGGCAGGCGGAAGCAACAAATCATGTTATTATGGAAAATCTCAAGAAAATGCTAGAAAAGGCAAAGGGAAAGTGGACAGAGGAGTTTCCTGGAGTCTTATGGTCTTACCGGACAACCCCAAAAAGATCCACTGGATTCTCCCCATTCACATTGGCTTATGGAACAGAGGCGGTCATACCCACTGAGGTACACCTGAAAACTACCAGGACCCGTGCTGTTGAATATGGAAACAGTGAAAGCGTACTGGCTTTAAATAAAGAGCTGCTTGAAGAACAAAGAGAAACAGCCTTGCAGCAATTGGTTCGATATCAGCAGGCAATCAAGCTGAGTTACGACCGAAAGGTCAAAAAATGAGCGTTTAAGCCAGGGGAATATGTCTTGAAGAAAACTCGATCAGCCACAATGGAACCAAACTGTGGAAAGCTCGGAGCAAACTGGGAAGGTCCATACATAGTGGACAGGCCAGCATCTCGTGGCTCCTACTACTTAAGGAACCTCGATGGTACTCAGGATTCAAAACCATGGAAGCCATGGAATTCATTCCACTTGAAGAAGTTTTATCATTAGCTAAATTCGCATAGGAGTAGTTTCAAATCCTGCTGTACTGCACTCTTTTTCCTTTATGATGGTTTTATCCCACTGGGTTTTCCACGCAAAGGTTTTAACGAGGCAGCTGTTGTCGAGCAGTATGTACTTATCTTATTATTTCAATTCATAAATTTAATTCAACATTATTTTGGTATTTCACATTCTATCAAAATTGTTCGTGTTTAATTATAAGCTACTGCGTACGTTCGAATCCGCAGTCAGTCCCTAATGTCAAGGCAGAGAACTTCGAGCCTGCTGTCAACAACATCTTCAACACCTTGCAAATAGGGCAAATGCACAGTTTGAGCATTTTTATCCTGTTCAAAACGTACCCCCATCATATGGGATATCAGGAAATGTGGCGAACATTTTCACCTGTCCAGACATGCGAAAATGTACACATCTAAACTCTGCGCGCATCATGAATAGTAGGATTGGCCCCCTGCGTGAATTCAAGATAGCATAAAAACTCAACTTCTCATTCCATGCACGAGCAAAATACAGCAGGGAAGTGCACCCTTACGCGAGCATCGAGCAGCATGACACCACTACATACTGGGGGCGAGTTATATATCACCTCAGCCATTTGGGGGCGGGACATATAACACTCTAGTGCAATCATTACATTCCTAGGGACCAGTTGCATAACACTCCGAACAACGAGCTTGGGGGCGAGTTATGCAACACTCCAGAATGATGCAAATTCAGTTGCCAGTAGAATTGGGGAACCCAAACTTCTTAACCCATAACGGGTTATGGATTAAGAGGGGGCGATGTTTGTACCCTAATATTTCACACAAAAGATAGGCTCACTTAGGCCTAATATAATCCTCATATTAGCCAAGTATGGCCAATTTGGGCTTTGCAAGCACTCTATGTACAAGCCCATGTACAAGAAACTCCAAGCCAAGTAGCAAGAAGGCTCCACATCAGCACTGCCATGTCAAACAGGGACCACCAACCCGTAGCTGCCACGCAAGCAATAAGTACACAGTCAACTACCATGTCAAACAACGACGTCATCATGACGTTGGCATACAGTGACATCAGCATGACGTCAGGCAATGATGACGACAACATGACGTCATCAATCCGTCACCGTTAATGTTGTTAGCATAAACCAAGCATATTCCGTTAACTGTTAATGACATCAGCATATTATTAGAATATTTCGTTAATAGTTAACGCCGTTATAACACCGTCAGAGTTCCATGACGCTGTCTTCTGCGTCAGCATGACGTCATCTGCTGATCATCTTCTCCAACGCAGGTTATCTTCTTAGGCGACGGTAGCAGCAGAAGTTGGCCGGCAGCTCACCCCGGCGGCTTTAGTATGTCCGGCGTGATCCAGTGATGCGCGCTACATCTTATTTCCATGCTCCGTGGTTATTTACGCCCACTCCTTTACCCTGATGGATATTTACGCCCACCTAGCCGAGTTGAGCTGGCTCACTGAGTTTTTACCGAGTCGAGCTGATGGCTCTGTGGATGTTTCAGCCCTTCCTGAGTTGGCTTGCGGATTTCTCCACCCCACTTCATGGGCTTAGCCAAATACACGTATTGGCACTGGCTTAACAATTTACTCACTTTTGGTTGCCCAATTCTATAGGAAGTTTCTGGAACTATCTAGAAGGATTGTTGGTCAAGTCATACAGGAAATGTTCTGGAATATTCCAGAAGGCATGCAGGGAGGGTTAAGGCAATTTATGCCAGGAGGCATGCATGCAATTTATGCCAGGAGGCATGCAGGGAAGGTAAAGGCAAATTATACCATGAGGCATGCAGGGAAAGTTAAGGCAATTTATTCCAGGAGGCATGCAGGGAAAATCAATACAATTCATGCTTACCTTGATTGGCAACATATAATTATATGGGTTCACAACCCTAAAAGGTATGCAATCTTCCCCACTAAAACTCCTGTGAAAAACTCAAGCTAACTTAAGCATCAGGGAGTTTTTTGCAGGTACCCCCCTAACACTGTTCACGTGAAGGGAATGGCAGCGTTTCGATCATCAATTCAATCACCATAAGATTCGTGTTTGGAGGTGAAAATATTTCACCTTACAAACAATTAGGATTTATTTATATATTATATATTTAATTTCAATTTGGGTATTCTTTTTTTTGTTGTGCAGGTTTTGCTTGAAATTGAAGGTGGAAAGTTGGACTTGCCTATAAAAGTGCAGAAAATCCAAGAACTTACTTCTTATTTAGATTTTATTTATTTTTGTTGGTTTTTCTAATCTTCATTTCATTTTTGTATGTATGGAAACAAGGATCTCGAAGACGCTGATTTAAAGAGCCCTGTTTTTGGAAATTTCAGTTCTAAAAATTCATCTCTTAGTGAGGAAAGTACCTCTAGTACTTCGACTGTGCTAGCGATTACAACATTGAAAGATTACATGTACCCAACTTGGTACAATTGACCATCGTGCATAAGGTTACTTTCCACTACGACTAATTATGAGTTGAAACCTGGTACTATCCAGATGATCCATGTATTCTTAGGGAAAGATGATGAGAACCCCTACTTCATGTGAGGGACTTTTGAGGAAATTTATGAAACAATTAGGATTAAAGACCTTATTGATGAATTTTTAAAATTTAGATTGTTTCATTTTTCTTTAAGAGATAAAGCTAAGTCATGGTTGCATAATTTGCCATCAGAGTCCATAGAAACATGAGATGAACTTACTACTGCTTTCTTTTAGAATTTTTACCCAAAGCATAAACCGCGTCTATTAGGCAGAAAATTAGTGACCGTATGCAACAAGAAGGAAAGTCCCTTTATAGGTTTCTAAAAAGATTTAATGATCTCTTGTCGCAGTGTCCCTATCATGGGTTTGAGAAAGTGAAACTAGTGCAGATTCTTTATGACGGATTAGAGTACTCGGCCGTAGCCATGGATGAGTCATTGTGTGCTGGTGGGTACTTGAATAAAACTGCTGATCAAGCATATTCCTAGAAGTGGCTGAAAAATCCCTATAGTGGGAGTCATGTGTAGAACCCTCTTAAAGACTTTTGGTCAATAGAATTAGCACCAATATGGTAGATGCAAGCTTTGAGTCGGATCCTAAGTTCATTGTTATATCTAGATTGTTGGAACCCTTACAATTGAATTAGTATAAATATAAGTCTTTTGTTGAAACCGATGATAGGATAAAAGCCTCTCAAGTCTCTAGTTGTAGAATAAAGCCCACTAACTCATTTTGGAAAGGACGGGCTAGTGAAAAGCAAGGGCATGGTCTTTATAATAACTCTAGAATTGATAACCTGTCAGAAGCTTGATCCATATTCAAAGACCTATAACCCCGGTTTGAGAAAGCATTCTAACTTTTCATGGTCTCAGGGTCGGATTCAAGGTCAGATTAGTAATCCCCAAGTTACACTAGGGTTTATTTATCCCAAGAACCCAATAGAGCCAACTTACTCTCAAAATCCTTCAGAGAACAAAATAACCAACTTAGAGGAAACTCTTAATCTGTTAGCAAAGAGTCGGCTTAGATTTCAACAGACAACCGAACAGAATTTTCAATCTAGTTCCCAGACTCTTGACAAGTTAGAACTTCAAGTAGGTCAAATAACTAAGACTCTAAGTGAGAGAGAGAATGAAAGGTTCCCTAGTCAAACCGATCCTAATCCCAAATGAGAAAAACCGTTTAATAATGTGAATGCAATTAGAACCCTTAGGAGTGGTGGAGTGGTATACAATAAGGTAACCATGCCTGATAGTGAAAATGTTGTAGTTCACCCCTCTCAACCACCAGTAGTAGCAGAAGAGACCGATAAACTCTCTAACGATGCCAATACGATTCCTGAAAAGTACGATTTTGTGCCTAGAGCCCCATTCCCACAGCTACTAGTACCAACAAAGAAGGAATCCCATTTTAATGACATATTGGACGTTTTTAAGCAAGTTACCAAAAATCTTCCTTTATTAGATCCAATTTATTAGAGCATTGCTCGGTCGAACTCGCAAACGTTGCTATCTCAAGCTTGTTTGTCAAGTTTAGTTGATCAAAACTATATGTTTTGATTTCTAGTCTACTTATAGCTATGTCTCGGATTAGGATAGAATGTGTAGTTGAGCTTTAGACTTCACGGCGTTCATCGATTGAAGACGAAGATCTACTGAGGAGAGCTTGGAGGAACTTCATAACAAAAGGTATGTGGAGACTAAAACTTATCTATCACTCGGAAGTCTATTCTATTCTATCTCCTAATGAGACTAAGTCGTATAACTATATAGACTTTTATATTATACACATTTGATATTTCGAGCCGAGTTTATCTCGCTTATCTATTTATCGAAATACGTGTTGGAAGCTTTTTGCTTTGGCTACGTTCATCATATTCTTGAAGAGTTTAATTGGAAACAATTTATTTGTTGGAAACTAGGTAATAAGTCAAAAGATGATCATGTGGAAATTTCCTTGAAACATCTTACATGATTTATGTGAGACAATCATTTGACGTCGACTTAGAAAGTTTCGTATTGATCATTCGATCACTTGAAAATTACTTATAAGCTAATAGTTTGTGTGAGACAGCTATTGTTATCTTCTAAGGATGTTTCAATGATTGAACTGGGAGTTTAGAACAAAAACCTTTGTATGGATACTGCACACTATGCGTACCTAGTATGCAAACTCTTTTGGTATGATTCAGGTCCAGGAACCTTGTTTGCATACCTAGTATGCGAACAGTTTTAACTGTTAAAATCCGGGAACCTTGTTTGCGTACTAGTATGCGAACGGTTCTACCTAAACTTGGTCCGGGACAGTTGTTTGCATACCCATTTGCAAACGGATGGACAAGACCAAAGTCCGGATGCTATAGTTTGCGTACCTGTTTGCAAACTTAGTGGTTAAAGTTCTAAAATCGGTTAAGTATGTTTTCATACTCATGAACAAATACATTAATGAATTAAGGAATGCAATCTTTGCAAACCGTGGCTTAGTGTTCATGAATTGATTCTTAGTACTTTGTACGATTACGAATCAATTCGATTTTGTTTCAATTTGTTCATATATATATTGAACGATTGAACAACTCTATGAAACACAATTAGATTCGTTTGATTATCATTCATGATTGATTGATCATCATATTTGATCTAGAGGTGTTAGATAAATGTGGTTAAGACTAAATTGTTTATATAGCTAACTTCGGTTAACTGTTATTGAGCCAACTCAATATACAAGTTTAGTTACGGTTACCCATATCTAAATGAAGGTATATGTCATTTGTGTGTAACAATCTAAGACCATCTAACGGTGGAGAGATATTGCTTTGGTTTTAAGCAAACTTAACTTGAATCTTAAATTAGGATTTCATCCAACAGTGAATATTGAATGCTTTGTTACTAAGCTATCTTAACTTTGATTGTAAGCAAACCATGATTTGAAAGACTATATAAGGGAGAACTCTAACAACTGGAAAATCTAATCCCGGCACTTTCCTGTGTCCTAGTTACGACTAGAGTCGTTTCTCCTTTGAACTAAGGTTTTCCAAAACCATTATAGGTTGACGACTTGAAGACTTCATTTGGGATTCGTGAAGCCAGATCCAACTATTTTCTCTGTAGTTGCGTATTCTGATCTTACTTGTTTTATCGTATTGAGTACTATCTTCTCTAATATTTTCTCGAAATTTATCTCTGATAGGTAAGATATAAAAAGTAATCACAAAGCTCAGCGTCTCATTCTTTGTGATTTCACAATAACTTCTTCTACTACCATATAGTTAAGTTATTGTGAGGTGATTGATATTTCTAGGCTGCTCTTCGGGAGTATAAGACCGGATTATCAATTGGTTCATGTTCACCTTGATTTATCAAAAGACAGAACAAAAACTTCGTAGGTATTTTTGTGGGAGACAGATTTATCTGTCAGAATAGACTTATCTGTGGGAGACAGATTTGTTTATAAAGTCTTTGACTTTGGTTCGTAGCAACTCTTAGTTGTGGGTGAGATTAGCTAAGGGAATCAAGTACGCAGAATCCAGTGTGGTTCTACAGGCGTAAGGAACACGATTGTACCTTAATCGGTGTGAGACTTGGTTAGGGCTCAACTACATTCCAGTCCGAAGTTAACTTGTTGTAGGATAGTGTCTGTAGCGGCTTAATACAGTGTGGTGTTCAAATCTGGACTAGGTCCCGGGGGTTTTCTGCATTTACGGTTTCCTCGTTAACAAAATTTATGGTGTCTGTGTTATTTATTTTGCGCATTATATTTGTTTATATAATTGAAATATCGCACGTAGTTCAATCAATTGGTAAATCCGACCTTGTTTGTTGGATATAAATTGATTGACACTTGGGAATTGGTCTTTGGTACCGTCCAAGTATTTCTCATATCAATCAGGCCCATAGATTTCTATCTGTTTGATTTGCTGATTGATTTGAGAAAAAGGGATATAACTCTTTAATATCTTTCTTGGTTGAGCTCGCTTTATTAGTTGGTGCTCTCGGAATTATATTGGAGTTAGTCCATATAGATTGTTGAACGAATTATTGGGTGTGGTTGTTATACCCCCGCTTTATCAATTGGAATCAGAGCAGGCAAACACGTTAAAGACCTCATAAATCTGTGTTTGTAGCAATCTAACTTTATGAATAGAAGTGTTATCTCTATAAACGTATCGCCAGTCTTCGATGGCTCGAATTACTTACGGTGGAAAATTGTTATGCGTGCCTATCTTCAAGCGCATGATTTTCAATCATGGGTTCGTGTTGTTAATGGATATGATCCTCCAATGGTTACAGTAAACGGTGTAACTGTTCCAAAGGATATTGGTGAGTATGAGCCTGATGAGATTCTCGCTGCAAAGCAAAATTCTGACAGTTTAAATGCTATCATCCATGCCATTACCCTAGAATTTCAGCACCATGTAACTATATGCAATAAGTCTAAAGATGCTTGGAATATCTTAGAAACCGTATTTGAAGAGAATTCCTCTGAGAAAGAAGCTAGGCTTCAAAACCTAAATTCTGATTGGGAAAACCTTTGTATGGCTGATGAAGATTCATTTGATGAGTTTAATCACAAAGTGTATGAAATTTCTAATGCAAATTTTACATTGGGTAAGACTAATCCTGAAAAGGACATTGTGATGAAAATTCTCAGGTCTTTGCCAGCTAGATACGATTCTAAGAAACATGCCATCGTTGAGGGAAATAACCTTGAAACACTTTCCAAAAATACTCTTGTTGGAAAGCTAAATATTTTTGATCTGGAACTGAGTAAAATAGAAAAAATTCACACGTCTTGCAACCCTGTTGTTACATCTGATGTAAAGTATCTATGTCCTAAATTGATTGTTACAGAGGATGAGAATTGCTTTAATTCGACTCTTTCACTGTTTGTACAACAGTTAAAGAAAACTCTTAGACAGATAAAAAGAAAGTTTCGAAGAAAAAAAATCTTCTTCAATCAATGAGAAGGATAGAAAAGTTCACAAAGACTATGATAATGGAACTTGTTCCAAGTGCTACAGAAGTGTTCATGATATCTCTGGTTGTTCTAATAAGGAGGACATTGAGTTAACCAAAGCATGGATGGCAACTCTTGACTACTGTCCTAAGGAAGAAGCCTGTGAAAGTTCTCTCACTTACTTTGCTAATAATCACACTTGTCTATCCAACAGCTCTGATTATTCCATGATAAACAATCTAACTTCCCCATAAAAGAAAATTGATCTTTTAACCAAAGATTTGTATTCAATGAAGAGTATGTTTAACTGGAGAAGGAAGCCTGGATTAATACGATTGAAAATCTGGAATGTCAACTAAAATAATTAAGACAATAAATCTTGGATACTAAATCAGCATATCACTCCTGAAAACTTATCAATATCAAACTCTTCTTGTAAAGAGAAAGATGTGGTAAAACATAAGGGCACAACAAATCCTAAGTCATCCTTGTGTAAAGACCATGATCATCCAAAAATGAACTGCACAAAGGTTCTTGAAAAGTCATCCTCTGTTAATCAGAAAAAGAGAAGAAAATCACATAAGAAATCAACGTCACTTTCGAAAGAGATATTCAGAACCGTTCATAGTTTGCAAAACTCAATAGACAAAGCATTCGGAACATTATGCAAAAGGAAGGTGTTACCTGTTGATCTTCCTTCCATAAAGAGATTTCAGAAACAAGGAATAAGGAAATCATCCTTCCCTCTTGAGAAACCACCCGATCCTTCGTTGGATGGGAGAAATTACAGGTTGTAATAGTTTCTAAGATTGTTCTTGTTTTTTTCCATGGACAAGAACCATAATCTCAAGAGGGGTATAAAAAGGTTCATGATGCATCATAATTCTTGAGTTTGACGGGAAGCTTCTATTATGATTAACTTGTTTCTGTATCTTGTTCTTGTGCTCTAAATTCATTTATTGAGCTAAGAACCGTTCCTTATGTTTTTGTTCGTGAAAATAACGTGCAAACATCCTGGGTATGTGTACGGACTTCCTAATAAAGTTCTTTTTAAGATATCCAAATTTTTGTTAAGGTTTTAGTCAAAGGTATTTTTAGGAATTTACTTCATATCTTCTCTTTTTATGATGGAAGATTTCACTCTCTGAAGAAAGCATTTCATTTACCATGTCCTCATCAAGTCTTTCTAGTAAAGAAGATGATGTCTGGACTGTTCTCTTTCCCTCTAATAAAGTTCGTTTTGATTCCTATGATAATGAAATGTGTCAAGACAAACGTGATTCCTCCTCTGATGTGAATCTCTTTGTCTCTCATTTTGATAATCTCTCACTTACCATGAATCTCGTCTTGGAACAAGTACGTGCCTTGAAGAGTGAACTTGAATCTTCAACCAAAATACTTGAGGACAAGATAGATAATCTCGAATCCAGAATTGATCTAATCGAAGATGGGCATGATGAATATAGGGAATATGAGAAGAGTCTTCAAAGTAAGTGAAATGTCTTTTGTTCTTGATAAAATAATTTCTAGGAAACTTTTTATGAGAATTCATTCTTGTGTTTTAAGAAGGATAACTAGGGTTTGGAATAGTAAAAATTGTGATTACACATAGCTATTGCCAACGATTTTCATCTTGCAATGTTTTTAGGTTTATTTATTTAAATTCTAAGTTATTTGGAAGATGATTTTGCGGTATTAATCTTTATTGGTTTTATATATTGCAAAAATATTTTATGGGATATGTATGTTTACGTCCGTGAACTATGATTATCTCATATATGCTCAAAAGTTAAGTTTATTGTGTCATTATGCAAATATTGATAAATGAAAGAATGAGCTTTTGAAAAATTCTGCAGTATTGATCTTTCCCTGATCCACTTTTATGTGAAAGTACTGTATGGCTCCGTAAGTTTTCTTATGTTGAGCATTTCCGATTAAATTAATCTATAGGGTTCTCTTGGATTAATTTATTCGAGTTTATTGGATACAAATTCATGTTTCATGTAATTTGTTAATGTCCAAAGAAATCCTTCTTTTCTTGTAAAAGTAAGGTCGCTCTTGTTGTTCTTTCGGGAGTGACATTTTATGGGGGAGAGTTCTTGATTGAACTTGTGCTTAATTGCCAAATCTTTGTGGGCAGTGCGGCTGTGGAATATTGTAGGAGTTATCTTGTATCTTTATAAACTCCTTGATGAATACACTAAGTTTCGACTATGTGAAATCATTGAAACAAAGTTGATATGTTCTCTTTTAGTCATGAAGTATCTCTATGGGAATTTCATTATGATCCCACTAGTTTTCGTACCTTTGCCAATTTATATTGACAAAAAGGGGAGAATTAATGTGTAGTTCACACTAAAAATAAATATGGTTTACGGATCATTATGTAAGGGGGAGTGGTTTTCATTGTGAGATGAAGTATTGACTAAGAGGGAGTGATACATATCACCATAGTATTGTTGTCAAAGTTGTGATACAATTGGACTTTGATGCTGTGTAATAATACTATGACACTGTATAACAATGATTGAGAACAGATGTTTTCTTATTGTTATGGCTACGGATCTTCAACAACAATGACGCTGAGTTGAACACGTTCAGAATCGCTGAAGTACTTGGAGTGACGAAGAATTCAAGGAATGTTGAAGAACCAAGGAAATCAAGCATGATGGATGAGAAGCTACAAAGTTTATTTATTTTGTAATCCATAGGTATTGATAGTTTTTTCACTAAAGTTGACAAAGGGGGAGATTGTTAGAGCATTGCTCGGTCGAACTCGCAAGCGTTGCTATCTCAAGCTTGTTTGTCAAGTTTAGTTGATCAAAACAATAAGTCTTGATTTCTAGAATACTTATAAGCTATGTATCGGATTATGATAGAATGTGTAGTTGAACTTTAGAATTCACGGCGTTCATCGATTGAAGGCGAAGATCTACTGAGTAGAGCTTGGAGGAACTTCATCAACAAAAGGTATGTGGAGACTAAAACTTATATATCACACAGAAGTCTATTTTATTATATCTCCTAATGAGACTAAGTCGTATAGCTATATAGACTTTTATATTATACACATTTGATATTTCGATCCGAGTTTATCTCGCTTATCTATTTCACGAAATACATGTTGGAACTTTTTAGCTTTAGCTACGTTCATCATATTCTTGATGAGTTTAGTTGGAAACAATTTATTTGTTGGAAACTAAATAATAAGTCAAAAGATGATCATGTGGAAATTGCCTTGAAACATCTTACATGATTTATGTGAGACAATCATTTGATGTCGACTTAGAAAGTTTCGTATTGATCATTCGATCACTTGAAAATTACTTATAAGCTAATAGTTTGTGTGAGACAGCTATTGTCGTCTTCTAAGGATGTTTCAATGATTGAACTAGAAGTTTAGAACAAAAACCTTTGTATGGATACTACACAGTATGTGTACCTAGTATGCAAACTATTTTGGTATGATTCAAGTCCGGGAACCTTGTTTGCATACCTAGTATGCGAACGGTTTTAACTGTTAAAGTCCGGGAACCTTGTTTGTATACTAGTATGTGAAAGGTTCTATCTAAACTTGGTCTGAGACGGTTGTTTGCATGCCCATTTGCAAACGGCTGGACAAGACCCGGATGTTATAGTTTGCGTACCTGTTTGCAAACTTAGTGGTTAAAGTTCTAAAATCGGTTAAGTATGTTTTTCATACTCATGAACAAATACATTAATGAATTAAGGAATGCAATCTTTGCAAACCGTGGCTTAATGTTCATGAATTGATTCTTAGTACTTTGTACGATTACGAATCAATCCGATTTTGTTTCAATTTGTTCATATATATACACAATTAGATTCGTTTGATTATCATTCATGATTGATTGATCATCATATTTGATTTAGAGGTGTTAGATAAATGTGGTTAAGACTAAATTGTTTATATAGCTAACTTCGGTTAACTATTATTGAGCCAACTCAATATAAAAGTTTAGGTACGGTTACCCATATCTAAATGAAGGTATATGTCATTTGTGTGTAACAATCTAAGACCATCTAACGGTGGAGAGATATTGCTTTGGTTTTAAGCAAACTTAGCTTGAATCTTAAATCAGGATTTCATCCAACGGTGAATATTGAATGCTTTGTTACTAAGCTATCTTAACTTTGATTGTAAGCAACCCCTGATTTGAAAGACTGTATAACAGAGAACTCTAACAACTGGAAAACCTAATCCCGGTACTTTCCTGTTTCATAGTTGCGATTAGAGTCGATTCTCCTTTGACCTAGGTTTTTCCAAAACCATTATAGGTTAAAGACTTGAAGATTTCATTTGGGATTCGTGAAGCCAGATCCAACTATTTTCTCTATAGTTGCGTATTCAGATCTTACTTGTTCTATCTTATTGAGTACTATCTTCTCTAAGATTTGCTCGAGATTTATCTCCGATAGGTAAGATATAAAAAGTAATCACAAAGCTCTTCGTCTCATTCTTTGTGATTCCACAATAACTTCTTCTACTACCATATAGTTAAGTTATTGTGAGGTGATTGATATTTTTAGGATGCTCTTCGGGAATATAAGACTGGATTATCAATTGGTTCATGTTCACCTTGATTTATCAAAAGACGGAACAAAAACTTCATAGGTATTTCTGTGGGAGACAAATTTATCTATCAAAATAGACTTATCTGTGGTAGACAGATTTGTTTATAAAGTCTTCGACTTTGGGTTGTATCAACTCTTAGTTGTGGGTGAGATCAGCTAAGGGAATCAAGTGCGCAGAATCCGACGTGGTTCTAGAGGCGTAAGGAACGCGATTGTACCTTAATCGGTGTGAGACTTGGTTAGGGCGCAACTACATTCCAGTCCGAAGTTAACTTGTAGTAGGCTGTTGTGCGGAATACTTTTAATGTCAGTAATCTACCTTATGAGCTAGATGGCACGTGCATTGAAGAGGTAAACATGATAGAAACCTTAGTTCAAGATTCACTACCTAACATCTTATCCGAAGATCCATTAGAGAGTTGTATATCTTATTTTAGTATAGATTTTGACGATGATAACACTATTGGACAAGTGAATGCTCTGTTAAATTTTACCCCTATGTTAGACACTGATAGATGGAAAGCTAGGTTCGACCTATCACCAATTTCTGAGTCTACCTTAATTCTTTTTTTAGAAGAGTCTCTTAAGTTAGACTTTAAACCACTACCAGATACCCTGAAGTATGTGTTTTTAAGCACATCTAAGACTTTACGTGTGATTGTTGCTTCCAACTTGGATAGTGATCAGGAAAGTAGGCTAGTGACCATACTTCAAGAAAATAAGGAGGCTTTAGGGTAGACTATAGAAGACATTAGGGGTATAAGTGCTACTATTTGTATGCATCAGATTCATTTAAAGCATGACTCCAAACCTTCTAGGGAGATGTAACGTCGACTGAACCCTAACATGAAAGAGGTAGTTTGAACAGAGGTGCTTAAGTTGTTATATGCGGGAATTATCTACTCATTTTCAGACATTAAGTGGGTCATCCCCGTTCAGGTTGTTCCCAAGAAATCAAATATCACTGTTGTCCAGAATGATAACAATGAGTTAATCCCAACCCGAGTAACCACGATATGACAAGTCTGTATTGACTATAAGAAATTGAACAAGGTCACAAGGAAGGATCACTTTCCACTTCCTTTTGTCGACCAGATGCTAGAGCGATTATTTGGACATAGTCATTATTGATTTCTATATGACTACTCTATTGTTATTGCCCAGAAGACCAAGAGAAGACCACTTTTACATGTCCCTTTGGTACCTTTGCGTATAGATGCATGCCTTTCGGGTAATGTAATGCTCCTGCGACTTTTCAACGTTATGATGAGCATAGGTAGAACGGTTTTTAGAGGTCTTTATAATACCCACCAAAAATGAGCACGCTCTAAAATACCAAACTTCACTATGTACCGATCTTAATTTCAATGGTTGAAAATTCGTCAATTTTCAACAGCTAATTTTCAATGTAGTAGATGATAGTGTTATACATTTCGGAATATGCTCATTTTTAATAGGAACATAGATCTTTACAAAAGGAACATATTCTCCAAATATCAATTTCAAATCCGTCAATGTTAAAATTTATGAAGGAAAATATCACTCAAAGTATGAGATAGTGTGATTGAATGAGTGCGAGGGAATCCTCCCTTTTTATTTATTTATAAAAGTAAGCACGAGTATGTAAGTTAGGCTACCCGTATCTTGCTCTGCCCATGGTGTAAACGCAACATGCATGCCATGTTCTATAGTTCAAACCAGATTCGAACAATTTCAGAAATGGTAAACGGAAATCTCTTTATACAGAAAAAACACGGTTTACATTAACTAGCAGTCTAATGCTTTGACTTGAAAGAAAACTTAAGCCTAGCTAGGGAAAAAGAGAGGGGGTGAGAGACAATCAAACAACTACAGTTGCATGCATGTGTAATTTATTTATACCTTCACGTGAATCTTTTTCTTGCACACTAAAATATTTAAACATGTTTAATTACCTTATCTACTACTCCATAACACTGTAGCATCTGATATGTGATTTCAAATGGAAAAGTAACTGCTATACAGGAGGTTATAAGGTGAACAATTTAACCTAACATTTTTCTTAATTTTGATTTTGTTTAGATTAATTTGGAAAGTGAAAAGAAGTCAATAAGTTTGTCACAGTTACCAAATATTACCTGTTTATGAATAGTTGAATGAGTGACAACACCTTTATATATATTCTGTTTTTATGGATAATATGCCAAGGTATATTTATCAAACATTGCAGATATTTGATCGCTTATAGTAGTCTTACATTGGACGATTATTAGGTAAATGTTAAACAAAAGAAGAAAGAAAAAAGAAAGTATCCGGATGTTTAGTTTTGGATTTTGCGGTATTCTTTTTACGGAAGTTCCATTTGAAAAGCTAGATAAAATGAAAAAGGCCCAATGTGTACCCATTGTTTACAGCATTAAATTCATTGATGATGCGTTCTAATTGAACTCAAGACCCCTCCAATTATAATCTTACAAAACCAAAACAATAACGACTTGTAAATCAATACAAATCGATGTCATGTCCAGATGTCCGACTTATAAAAAAACGAAAAGAGAATTTGATGCAGATTCTTATTACATTCGGATCACACCAGTTGTGGAGATTCAAGGCAAGTGCATACCGTTAAAAGCGTTAAAAGAAAGCAGTGATTTAGAGACGATATAAAGGTATCAAAACAAAAAAACGGGCCAGCATCAATCAATTAAAAGACTTTTCCACTTTGAGTCGGAGACTTGTTTTTGTTATTCCCTTTTCTCATTTACGGCCTCATCATCACCATCATTAGTCAATTTATACAAAATGAAAGTTGCACTGATTGGCTTAAAAGATACATGCGTGGGTCCCACTCTTGATCCAGACCCACCAATAATGTTTTTCTTTCTTTATTTCCTGACCAGTGGACCCCACTATGCCGTTTTTCCAGTATCAGAAACCTGTACTTTAATACCAACCTAACACCACCTCCCTGGCTCCCCACCGTCCTCTCTCTTTCTCTGTCACTCTCACTCTCAAGATCTCTTTCTCTCTCCACTCCAGCAAGATACAACCTTATAAGAACTCATGAGTCATGAATACCTCAGTCGTGAAATTAACCGATTTCATCACCGTTCCTTTCTCTTTATCTATCTCTCAGAAAATGAGGCTTACCATGGGTGGAGTAAAGCCTTATACGCTTCAAACAAAGACAAAACTTCCTAAAAGATCTACTGATGCTGTTCCACATCAACTGAAACTAGGTAAGAAATGGAAGGAATATCATGGAAGTAATAACTGGGAAGGTCTTCTAGATCCACTCGACGACAAATTACGTGTAGAAATTCTGCGATATGGAAAGTTTGTGGAATCAACTTACAACTCTTTTGCGTTTGATACTTCATCACCATTATACGGTACATGTCGATACCCTAAACATTCTCTTTTTCACCGTTCTGGTCTTCCAGGAACAGGTTATCGTGTAACGAAAAACTTGCATGCAAGTTCGGGTATCCAGTTACCACGTTGGGTTGACAAGTTACCAAGCTGGGTTTCAAATCAGTCTAGTTGGATAGGTTATGTTGCTGTTTGTCAAGATAAAGAAGAAATCGCTAGGTTAGGCCGCCGTGACATTGTTGTTGCATTTAGAGGTACAGCTACTTGTTTGGAATGGCTTGAAAATCTTCGATCAACCCTAACACAGATATCAAATATAGCGCCATCCTCTGATATATTCCCCTATCCTCAAAGGCCCATGGTAGAAAGTGGGTTCTTGAGTTTGTACTCTTCATCGGCTCGGAAGTATCAAAGTCTCCAAAACGAAGTGAGGGAGGAAATCTCCAGACTCCTCCAATCATACGGAGATGAGCCATTAAGCATCACTATCGCAGGACACAGTTTAGGTGCGGCTTTGGCTACACTGACGGCATATGATATCACAAAAACGTTCAAACATGCGCCGTCTGTTTCCGTCATCTCCTTCGGTGGACCTCGTGTAGGTAACCCCAGCTTTAGACATGAAGTCGAGAAAAATGACATCAAAATATTACGGATCGTAAACTCTACTGATATCATCACAAAAGTACCCGGTTTTATCATCAATGATCATGAGGATGGGGAAGAACACAGAGGTATTCACATGACAAGCCCAGGTTCGCTTTCCACTTGGCTACAAAAATTCATCGTTGAAAAAACACAATGGAATTATGCCGACGTAGGTAGTGAACTACGTCTATGTAGTGAAAACTCACCTATCGTCAAACCTAATAAAAATGTTGCCACGTGTCATGAGTTGAATACGTATCTACATTTAGTCAACGGTTTCAGAACATCAACATGTCCGTTAAGGTCAACTGCTAAAAGACTACTAAGTAGATGAGTATACGTATCTGCATGCAAATGTACATAAATAGTATAGATATAGTGTTTTTCTAGAACTATTTCTTTCGTATACTCTTGACTGATTCATGTAATTAGTCCGCAACTGTTCTACTATACTGCTGGAAAAATGATCCTTCAAAGAATGTGCAAGCGGCCATGCCATAATGGGAACGTTCAAACGCAAAAGACAAGATCCACTCAATATCAAAATCAACATTGGTTTAGCTTAGCTCAAGTGCAAAAGATCCAGATACTCTTCTATGTCGAAGCTCAATCCCCTATTTTGTAATTTCAAAACCAGAGAGTCCGTCAAGGATGTTTGAAAACCCATCATATATGTTGCACACGAGTGTCGTTTTTTTGTGTCCAGAACAGCCCCATCTCAGATCACTTGCGAACACAACGCGAACACAACGTAATTAGATAATGATAACCTGAGGAAGGATCCCTTCACACTTTTATTATCACACGTTGGACGTCATTTTCGCGAATAAAATCAAATCGTAACTGATGTGAAACTAATATTTGGTGGATATGTTCTTTTTGCCAAGTTCTACATACCTACCAAAAATGAGCATATTCCGAAATATAAAACCTCACAATCTACCGATCTTAATTTCGACGGCCAAAAATCCGTTAATTTTCAACGGCTCATTTTCAAAGTAGTGGATGGTGGTGTTATACGTCTCGGAATACGCTCATTTTTGATAGGTATGTATAACTTGGTAAGAGAAACATATCCCCAAAATATTAGCTTCACATCCGTTACGGTTTGGTTTTTATTTGCAAAAATGACGTCCAACGTGTGAGATAGTGTGATAATAAAAGTGTGAGGGGATCCCTCCTCTGACTTCTTGAATTAAATGATTCTTCGAAATAAGTACACACACCATGTAATATGTTTCTTATAGAATTTGCTACCCGTAGCCACGATTTATAAAGGGAACACTAAATTTTCCAGGGATACCAATCCAATCCAAAGATCTAGCGATTAGGATTTATTTTGTGTACCCCTCAAAAATTTGGTATCCCTTTTATAAATCATACCGGTAACGTCCTATTAAGAAATTATTTCCAAAAAGCTGACTATCCTCACCAAAAGAAAAATAAATAAATATGTTCAAGTCAAATTTTACTTTGGGACTGATTAGATTGATACGTCTAATTGCTAATGATAGTAATTCAAATTCTATTCAACTTTTCACTATAGCAATATTATATATAAGATATTGCTTAGATATAAATAAAATCCATATGGGATTGTTAAAGGCCGGTACCAGGATCAGCCGGACGGATACCATTTCGCGTATGATAAAAAATTATATTTGATCTTGGTCGTTGGATTATGCAAATGATAAGCGCCCCAACTAATTTTGGCCATCCCCTTTAGCGATCGTGCGTATATCGAGCTAATTACTTCTTCTTTGATTTTTCATTACTTCCAATAGTTTTGAAAAATGTTATTAATCAAAATAAAAAGATAATCGGGATCTGGATAGGGGAATTTTCCAACATTGTTAATGGGGTGTCGGATTATTCGAGAGGATACCAAAATGCATGTAGGACAGAAGACTTTCTAGTTTGTCTTATATACGTTTTGGTACCCTCCCTAATAAACTGGCACCCCATTAGCAACCTTGGAATTTTGTACGCCGTAAGGTGCAAACTTGCCTAAATTAGGGCACCATTCCCTCGTTGGACACAGTCTACTATGTATATTGTAAAGGCCCGGTCACCTCACCGTCCTACCTTTGATATTGTATAATTAAATGACATAAATACCCTTTACGATAGTAGGAACCAGTAAATGTAGACAAATTAGGGGCGCCGACTCTGAGTTTGCGTGCTCCTGCAAATCTGCAGCAGATAAAAAGTATAAATGAACTTAAAAAGTGGCGTAGTCTTAAAAGGGTACACAAATTACACATGGCAGCACACGTCAACAGCACCCATATGGTGGACCTTGTGATAGCACGTGAGACCTGGAATCTGAATGGGAAGTTGCCTACTGAAAGTGGATTGTACCTGAAAAGAGCCAAAGTTTGGTGATTTCTAGTATGCTCAAGAAAGAATGCATGATCTTAATAGTACCTATAATTTTGATTTAAAAGCAAACATTTTTCTAGGTCGGTAATTTGTACGTACAGAATCAGTAGATACAGAAGATAATCACAAGTGTTAACTAAAAAGCGGTCAGCTACAGCATGCATAACGGATCATGGCTGAGAATGATTTTATCCACTGGAAAGTTTTTCCTCTACACAAGTGGGCGCCACTCAACAAATTAAGAAACAGTAGGGAAACGTACTTGTAGTAATTCCAAATTTCCAATAACACAAGGCTGCTGAAACCCTGGAATGCAGTGCACATAGTGTACAAACAATATATTAAATTTATCAACTAAGAAACTTCACAGTGAAGGAAGATTGGAGAACCCCCAACAGACTAATGTGTTATTGAGTGTTTTTGTTTTGACAAGTACACAAACAAACTGAACTTTGCATTTTATGTTACCAATCAAAACAAAACAAAACAAGCAGGGAACAAAGAAACAACTTCAGAGGCAACACACAAATCTAGCTTGTATATTTTAGTTCTATAAAAATATGGTGAGTCAATCAGTCAAATGTGTTCTGTAGTTCTATAAATTGAAGTTCTCCTGGATCAAGAACTAGAACTACTACACTGTTCGTCTACTACTAGATAAATGTTGAGATGCTGGAACAAGAAAACTGCTAGAAGACTAGAGAGAGTAAATTTATGTAGAAAGGACACACCAACACGGATTGAAAAATCGCCTGCCCAGAAAACACATATTACTAGTTCCTTGGCTTCAACAGTGAGGTAAGCTCTCTGTAGGTAATCTGAATAAAATTCTTGCAACAAAAGTTCTTCTTACATATATGCAATCATCTGTCTATATGTTTTATTTTGAATGAGAATATCATATTAATCATTATTGAAATATTTACCAGTACTTGTTTGAACCAAAGAAGTAAGAACCTTCGTATTTAGATTTTCTCCTGGAGATGCTTTAACCTGCACAGTGTAGCTACCACCTCTGGAGCATATTATTTAAAGAGAAAACAACAGAAAGAAACATAAAATAAGTTAAGCAATACTCATTGAGGGGGAAAAAAACAATGGAGCGAAAAAATTAACACATTGATCTAAGAAATTTACAGATTACTAGTAAGATTCTGTACACAGGTTTTTGAAACAGAAAACAAAAAAGTGTAACGTTCACAGTATTAATTTTAGATTGCAAGATTCTCTGAGTAATGAATCTAAAACCTAAGTTTCCAGCAAAATCCAACTCCTGTTACAGATCGTAAAAAAAAAAAAAAAATCCAGTTTGATACACTGTCTTAAGCTCACTAATAGGCGCCACAATCAATGAGTAATCCATTTCATTTCGTTAGTAGGAACATTATCCCCTTATATCTATGATAGAAAATTCCATCATTTTCTAGCTAACTCCCGTAAGAGCTTAAAATGCCGCTTAAAGTACTGCTATATTACCAATTCTTCTGTCTACTCAACCAATAGTAGTTAGTTGCCACACTAATTATTGTCCTGGTACGAGCTTTCCATTCTATAACCAAGCAAACAGAGTATTCATCTTTCTCTAGGGACACTCCATTTTTATCACTAACCTGTAGGAGGAGATAATGAACGTTCAAGATAATTATCCAGGTAAAAGGAATCCACAACTTAAGTAGCTTTTCGACAAAGTCCCAATCCTGTTTTGTTACCTTGTCTTTACCCCTGATGTCTCTATGAAAAAGAGATGATAGCCGCAGATCTACACAGACTTCAGCATAATTAAGCAGGAGTATATAGGTTGGTGTCTGCATAATTTGGTGATTCGCAAGTTCCAGCACATACGAAAGCATACATTTCAGATTTGTAAATGGATAGCAAATATATCATTTTCAGACATATTAAACACCTTCTTACTATTATCACTTTTTAACGGTCTTCTTTCTTTTCTTTTTTTGACAAAGGGAAAAACTTCATTCGTAACTGCAAATATTACATATCACAAGTTAACTGTACACTAGGAAGTCAGGTACTAGATTAAGCCACCACCTTTTCTGATCTAGCTGTTGAGATTTCACATGTTTAGCAAGTAAATCTGCAGTTTTGTTGCACACTCTTGGTACATATTTGCAAGAGCACCATTAGCCAAACACTACCACTTGGCAAATGGTAAACCCTGCCATGGAGGAGAAGTAGAGGTACCATTCAAAAACTCAAAGACATTTTTGTTCTCTGTTTCAAACACTAACATTTGCAAACTCTGTTGATGAGCTAGTTGAGATGTTAAGTCTAAATAGAAATGGAATTGAATGTTCCAAATAAGTTGCAAATGTGAGTGAAGTTTAGAACAGACTGGTCTGAGTCTAATCACCAAAAAAAAAAAAAAAAAACATCCTCAAGCCCCATGGAAAATCTCTTAAAAGCAAATAGGAAAGATGCATACATACACGTATGGCTGTTTTCACTAATTTAGAATGAGGTCTGAAACAGCCATGCAAATAAGGTCCCTGTGCCAATTACGTGGAGGACGTACTAAATTAAACTAAGAGACTGCACTGATCGCGATCTCACCCATATAAGCTTCACTGCCCTTTAAAGAAATATAACATAAATCGGCAAATTGATTGAATTTCTTGCTTGAAGATACTGATTGTCGAGCTTGGAAGCAGTACTGCTGTTCCCCAAAATGCATACCACATTGCTGTCTCCTGTTTTCATCCAAACAGTGCTATGTTCTGTTTTTGTTGGTTCAGAATTCCTAAAGCTGAAGGACCTGATGTCTGAATCTGAAGCACGGCTTGCGAATTCATGTATGCAAGACGTGTCTGGTTAATCACCAAGAATCCAGCATCCCTTTTATAGGGTTCTTCTTCATACTCATACGCTGTAATACATGCCGTAGGATGCTTGCCATGGCAACGGAACTACCTCAGAAACACACAACTCAGCCTCTGCTCCCTCGTTACCAACTCATGAGGACAGTAAGACCCTGAATCCAGTCGCATATTGTTTGATACATATGCACTTACCTAGTTTGGAAATGAGTGATGTTACTCCTACATTGCCTAACAGAGCATATAGATTTTAGATTACATGACATCAGCCGTGCATTAAGAACATGTATATGTAGATTGAGCTTGGGTTAAGCTCACACCTCTTCCAGATAGCTTTTAATATGAGTTTACTTAGTGTGTTGATCCACCTTATTATTGACTTACTGAAGCAGATCCTCGCGGTAGATGTTCAACTGAACCTTTTAGGCAAGCTAAAGTTAGGGTGTTGAGATTAGATTATTAATCCTACATTGTCCGGGTTATCTAAGATCCTGCGGTTTATATTTCCAGAAAAATCACAGTTTACATTATGTTTGGTCATTCAAGAGGGGTCTAACGGAGGCAGCTTCTTAGGTGGATGGGTGTGGATACACCACCACGTGATGTTTGACCTGTTGGTGTGATAAATTTGAATTCAAACTCCTAACAGGCTCATACAGAACAGACGCCAAGAGACACAGATGCCAAGAGACATTGATCAACAAATATCTTAAAGAGGCACGTAATCTCCTCTAAGTATGTTGATGTTATATCATCAAGACACAACAAGCTTTCGAGATTTCCTTAATAAAGTGACTCCTGTTCGTACGAGTAATCACAACTCGCCACAATCTCCTATGTAGTTCAGAAAAAACTCAATGCGATACTTCTTACTTTTTACATTACAACGGAGGTTATCATAGTATCTGGTCTACATGTAAGTTGAGCCCTAAAGCAAGATCACGTTTAAAGAGAAGGAAAAAAAAAGTGTGCAGTACTTGCAGAAGTGTAAAATTCGACAAGCAAATCATGTGGGGCAAAGCAGTTTTGTGGAGGCAGTGGCACTCCATGCACCCATGCCGGTGAGAGTCACTGGCGGAATGAAATCAAGGGTTGGGTAATC
Organism: Papaver atlanticum; assembly: GCA_023531105.1. Lineage (NCBI taxonomy): Eukaryota > Viridiplantae > Streptophyta > Magnoliopsida > Ranunculales > Papaveraceae > Papaver > Papaver atlanticum. The sequence continues at coordinate 1,124,111 of JAJJMB010005149.1, forward strand.
CTGGTTGTAACCCACTCAAATTCCTATATAACATAAAACAAGCCCTATATTTTAAGCCTCTAAACTAGTAGCTTGCATAATTATCCCTGTCAGTTTAGCCACCCAAATCCTCATATTAATTTGTACCGCATCATTAACTTAATACAGCGTAAAAACAACTCTTCTAGAATATGGTGTGATCTTCACTAACCATCTTAACCATGTTAAACTTGTTGTACATATAGTAACCTCTTTAGAATTTTATATCCCTAGTATCCACGGGTGTCTTAAAACCTTGTTTCCGTACATATTTTTAGCCCAGCCCTACATCAAATCCCTATTTTTCCATTGGCGAGAGTAAATGCATCTGAAGTCTCGAGTCATCTCTTACCCAACTTGTCCAAGTCCAAAGATAAATCCTCTTTCAAAGAAAAATAAACAATGATTTACTCAAGTAACAATCCCATCTCGAGTAACAAAGCTACCTCAACTAACAAATCACAAAAAAAAAGATCATCTCAATAACCTTTTCATCATATTGACAATCAAAGTTTCAAGACTTATCTTTTTACTGTCTGTTCTAACACTCAGGGGCAGAGCCCAGAATCCACAAGAAGAGGGGCAAAAATTCAAAATTGCTTTGTGGTGGCATGATATGAATAACATAGTGTGAAAATATAAATAAATCACCCTTCCAACCTAACCACCCCAATTTCCCTACACTAGCGCCCCTGCAAACACTTCCCATGTTACCTCACTTTTATAACTTCTTCCTCCCCCACTATCTCCATGATGATGTATGGCATGACATGGCATGATGATGAAATGAAATGGGCCTGACCTCGGAAACCGGCTTGCAAGGTCAGAACCGTCTAACGGGTATGCACTTCACAAATCCAGGAGATCTAGGCGTTATGGGAGGGACATCCCCGGCTACGATGTGGTCAGGCCACATATATCTTGGATGTGGCCCCTCTTTATTTTTTGACACCTATTTAATTAAAAAACCTGCCCCTCCAAATTCCCTTAATTGTTCTCCTTTTTGAGAAAAAGTAAGAAGTTATAAAAAGAAAAAAGATAATCAGTTAGGTAATAAAATTGTTTTTAAAAAAATTCCTACTTTATCAGACGTGTCAACATTTAAAGAGGGGTCACATATTTGAAGTATGTGGCCCGACCACATCGTAACCACACCACTATGGGACTATATATACTCAACACCATCCACCCGGATCTTGGGACAAACAAGATTCTTAATCACACATAAACAAACAATACCCTTGTACCCTTACTGGGTCAAACAATCTCTTAACGGGCCAAATAACATCCACACACCATCCAAACACCTGCTCTGATACCATGTTAAAGTCCGTGGGCCTAACTAACCTCGAAAACCGACTTACGGGCCAGGGTTGGCCAAAACGATGTGGACAACTCTAATAAGAGTTGAGGTTCCATATGCTCGTGGTATCATTTGTACTCCTTTGGCAGGCATAAATGCTTGCATCAATGGAATTGTTTTTACTCTTCCATTACGTTATTCCATGAATCTTCCATGGTTTTATTGCTTTTTTTTCTTCGTATTTTATGATATGTGAACCGATTAACTATTTGATTTCCACGAAAATGTTTTTCTTTTTGGATTTGACCTTTGAGTTTATTTCTTTTGCAGTAGGGTGATATCAACGTCACTATGGAATCTAAGATGCGGCTATGATGCGGTCGAGGCCCATTTTTATATGATGACACGTATTATAAAGTGTAATTTTTTTTTTCCCAAAACAGTTTTATTACCTAACTTTTTGTCTTAGCTGCCTATTTTTTCTCAAAAAGTAAAGCAATTATGGGTATTTAGAGGGGGCAAGTTTTTAGTTTAAATACGTGTCAAAATATTAAGATTGGTCACATACACAATACATGTGGCACGACCACATCTTAGTCGTAGGGTGGAATCTATACTAAAACCCTGAGGGTATTTTTAGTATTTGGCATACAACTAACTCCACGCTCAATCTCTTCAATAGCATGTGACATGACTTTCTCTGTTCATGTACCTACTCTCGGTCAAAATACTTTTTTCTCAGTTTTATATTAAAGATACCCATACAACCTGGAATTTCGTACTCGTTTGTCCTCTGAAAATAGCGTTAAATGCTACTCGTTTTTTAAATTGGATCCATGTAACATCTCTGGATACACCCAATTACACACCATCGAGTTAAGCAAGTGAATTTAACGCACGTGGTACTATATTTCGGTATTTTTTGTTTTTCTCTACCCCTTATGTGTTGCTTCACTAGTGTTGTTTCCGGATACCCATCTCTGCATTTAAATGTTAGGCTTTTAAACCATTATAGCATGTATCTTTCTTGGTCCCATTTCTCTACATTTATCTACCTCAAGTAGAATTTCGTACATTACGTTATTAACTTCATCTGTCCGTCCTCTTTCAATAGGAAGTGTTACTTCAAACTTTATTTTGTTTAGGTGTCAAAGTTCATCTCGACTTCCCCATAGAAGCATTAACTTAAGCCATGCGAAATAACCTTAAAATTCCTAATTCTCTTAGACCTGTGATGATTTTAAACGACCCATGTTAAAACCTAATTTGGACCCATTTACGCATCGTTAAGTTTTGAAAGTAATACGATACCTGGGGTTTTTATTTGTCTCTACATCTTATGTGTTGCATTCACTAATGTTTTTTTCCTGATACATGTCTCCCAATTTGAATATTAGGCCTTTAAACCATTATACCATATATCTTGCTTGGTTCTATTTCTCTACATCAATCTACCTTAAGCAGAATTTCACTCACTACTTCACTAACTTCATCCATTAATCTTCATTGAATAGGCAATGCTACTTCTACCTTCTATCGTCTCGACGTCTAATTCCACCTCGACTTCACTGGATAAGCATAAGTGAAGCAATACGACTTAACCTTCAAATCCTTTACTCTCTCGTGCCAAAGGTGATTTTAAGCATATTCATCTCAAAAACGTAAGCCTATCCAACGCAACACTTGTTTTCCTATTTTTGTAAATCTCCAAAGTGCTATCGATGTTTGCATACCTAAAGTTCACTTCTACATCAGAAATTCTGAAACCTCGAAAAAACGGTTGAGTTTTCTCCTTATCAAAAAAGAAAAACTTCTTCTACCTAAGATTTAAGAATGTGAAAGACTTTTTTGCTACCCCAAGCCTTGGTTGATCAACGGAGATGTTTCAACTATCGTGCAAATCCTCTTCGATGGTGAGCATGTCACTATGGAAAAATAATTTAGCAGGTTTCTCATAAGCATCCATATGAAAGGAAAATGCAATGGATAATATAACAAATGAAGCTCCCGGTGAGATTGTAAGACCAGCTGGCAAGAAGTTGATTGTAAGACCAGCTGGCAAGAAGTCAATCTGCACATTTCCTTATGACAGAGATTCCTATGGTAATACAACGAATGAAGCTCTCAGAGAGATTGTAAGACCAACTTGCAACATGTTAATCTACATGGATCCTTATGGCAGAGATTTAAACGAAGAAAATGTGGAAGTTACGATTGAGGTTAAATTTACCAAGAAGCTTGCTATCGCTTTGATCATTTTTTGATTGTGTTAAACTGGGATTGAGTTCTCCTACACTCTACCCTTTTTGCCTTTGCCTATTTTGTCGTGCTCTGGACCATAACAAAGATCATTGCAACTCAAAAACAAGGGACTATGTTGCTTATCTTAACCCTTAACTTGCACGTTTATGATCTTTGTAACTTATACCTCAAGCTTGCTCCAAAGGCGAGCACTTCAACTTTCCCTATTGCCGGAAACAATCCATTAACATGTCTTTGTTTCTCAAAAGGAGGCCCAATTGTAGTCCAGAAGATCCATTTTTTCTTCCGATCCTTGTTAGTTTGATGAATAAGGTAATTTCCAACTAAAACTCTTCCTGCCAAATCATACCCCTAACCCTCCTTTCTTTTAATTTGGGAAAATATACTTCCTCTAGCATCAAAGCCATAACATTGATGAATATTCTTTCAACCCATTGCAACATAGGGTCATTACTTTTTTACAATCTAAGCCCATTTCTTTTGCCAGTCTAGATTACCAAGATCTGGATTTGACTCATCCACCTGGATTTGGCCTTATCTTATCTAACGCATTAAAGATTATGTTGATTCAACCAATTTTGGTTCTCTAACTCATCTGGTCACCTGACTCCTCCTTAAAAAAAAAAATTGGCTACTTGGCTAGAGTTGAGACTGAGTTGCAGCATGATGATTAACCTAAGAAATAGCTTCATCGTTATGAAGGGATTGTGCTTGATCTCGTATATGGCATGTGGTGAGAGGTTGGATCTCATAACTAACCTAATAATAGGATTCTTTCTATGATAAGGTCTAGAAAATATTTCTTCTACCCATTGCGAGGTATAACTAACATATCATCTGTCCCTATTATAAGGAGGATATTGGATTTTCTTAGTCCCACTAAATAGGCATAATTCTAATTCCAAGATGCTTTTTTGACTTATGTATCCTTGTTTATGTTGTATGGGAAATTGTATTGAGAATAAGACAAAGAGTAAAGACAGAAAAATACATGAAAGTTTATAAAAACCATGCAATTTTTTAGTCTAAGAGATTTTATCTTCTCCGCCTATATATATTGGGGAGGACAGGGGAATAATAAAATTAAAAATTTAGTGTTTAGCTTATACCACCGAAAATGGTCTAAATTATTAGATGTATTGAATATATAAAAAATATTCCTGATGGTAAGTTTAAAATTTTGGATTTGGAGGTCTTAATTAAATTTTTATTTATGACGATTTGGTATGTGTCGAACATAAAACACTTCATTAAGGATGTAATTTCTTGATAATAAGGATCTTATTCTAAAAAGAAAAGAAAATAAAAAGGATCTTATTCTAAAAGTTTATAGAACAAAAAAAAAAAACTGCCTCTCTAGAGTTTTAAAAGTTTAAAAGTGATACATTACCGGTTGTATTTGTTAAATTTAATAAGTTAAGAGGAGATTTAACAAAATATGTGAGTAGTAAATAAATCAAAATCATATGTTTGTCGCCAAAAATAAGCATCATACATGCAAATACTTAAAATTATCTTGTATCTTTGTTTGGTCTCCTTCCTACACATATGCCTATGTATCATGTGTTTCATTTCTCATCAACTCCCATTCAACTTTTGCCATGAAAAGAAAACCGACAAGACTACATTTCAAATGTACAAGACTAGAACATCTATTGGGAATGATTTCTTTAATGCAATGTTTGCCTTGGTAAGGTTTTGCCCATAAACTCCCAAAAATTTGAAAATATGAGTTGGATACAAAAGTCAGCTGAATGCACATCAAACGCAACCAAGGAAAGAGAGAAGTGAAGAAAAGCTAGTGTGATAAGGCTGCACTAAGAAATCATAAAATATTTATCTTCCTAATTGTTTTTATTGTACACGCATGGTTTAGTCTCCTCCCAATCATTCCAATCCACTATTTAATTCTAGCCTTCTACTTCTACACGCACTTATATAAGACAAAAAACATGCTGCACTAGTCAGATAAGGAGTACATGCATTTATGACAAGTGAGACTATTTTTCTGACAGAGTTATAAAGATGGTAGAATATACTAGAGTCCCAATGCAGTTGGTCAGCTTGGAGAGAGACATAGATATTTTTACATCAAAACAAGATCGATCTAGTGTGGCATGTTGTAGTACTTTATGTATAGTACTACTAAACAGATCAAGAATAATGATCTAGAAAGAGTTTAACATTTACAGATTTAATGATCAAATCATCGTTATTATGCAATTAGATAGCTAGCTATCTATGGAGACAAGTATGAAATGATGAAAGCTAATCATGTAGACATATTAATATGGTGAAATTGAACAATCAATTATACATAAACCCTAGGAAATCACTATCCAGTGCATATACAGAGACGAGAGCAAACAGCTTAGTCTTAAGCAACATAATTAAAGAGATCGTTATTAAGCTCAAAAAAATCAAGCCTTAGAACACAAAATTAACTTGAAATCTTGAGAGAGAGGATGGTATATAGTACCTAGCTAGAGAGGCAGAAGGAAATCAGATCTCATGAGCAGCAGCCGCAAGTAACTTTGTTAAATTGTTTGTGTTGTATGTATATACACACTGAAATGGTATAAAGTAGGTTATTGTGTGAAATATATATACATATGTCAATGTAGAAATGGATACGGATCTGAAAATAGAGATAGTAACGGAAACTAGTAGAAAAGTTATTTAAATTATATGTTTCTTTCTGCTCTGATTGGTAAATAAACTGATTACTGTTTTTTACACGTTGCACTCGTATACTATTGCCACGTATTTCATCTTTAAATACTGTGCTATTTACTCCAAAAATATTAACCATCCAATCAACACTAATAGAGTGCTGCAAAAAAGAAGGAAAAAAGAAACAATAAGAGAGCCATCTCCACCAAGGGATGGAGTGACATATTACAACGGTCCCATTTGTTTCCCAAAAAAAATCTGCAGTCTAATCGTGATAAAAGAATGGCCTTGCGACGAGGAAAAATATTTATCTGACGAAGTTATTTATTACCATATTTATTTATTTAGAGAGCTTTTTTAGTTTTTTATGCATATAATTTTGGTGTTTCCGAGCCAAAAATTGATCAATTAGCTGATATAAATTTAACTTACTCTATAGAAGTGTGATGCATGTCGAACATCTTTTGAACCATGGCACAGAAAATGATACAATTATATAATCGCTTATTAACTACTCCCTCCGTACCACACATATAGGCGGGAAATGCAAAATCTCATACATTAAGAAATGTTTTTGGTTTCATAAATATCCATTCTTTTTCCTGTTTTGCCCTTATCCTATTTTCCAATGCTGGAAACATTATCTCATTACGGTGATACCAGTGTATATTAAATAAGGGTAATTTGTGGAAAAACTCATCTTGAAATCGGAGATCCGCCTATCTAATGGGGAAACCAAATCTAAAACTCCGCCTATATATGTCGTACGGAGGGATTAAGAAATTGTCTTACCAATAATAAATTGTGAGAATCATCTCAAACCAGATTGTAGCGTTATACAAAATGTGACATCAAAAGAGGCACTTCAAGCAGTAATCACCATAAAAAGAGGCATTTTAAGCGCTAATCACCATAAAAGATGACTTGCTACAATACGAGCAAAATATTCCAGAAGTTGTTCATACATTACAAAATATTAACGGTGCACATTTAATTTGGATTAGGTGGAGGAAAAAACAAAACAAATTAGTTGCATATTTTGAGAAGAAGTGACTTACTATACGAACATTGTTGATTGGATGAAGTATTTTGGTTTATTTATACTATATTTTTTGTATGAAATTTAGTGATTATTTGTTTATATTTTCATAGGGCCTTTAAGGATTCAATTTTTTTTATTCATTAATGCATTTAGCGAGGTTATTCATTTATACCCTTTGCCCAAGTCGGGACCAAAGAAAATTATACACTTGGCGAGGTTATTCGTTTATCGAGGCTAGACCGTAGTTGCATATTTCTAATTATTGGATACCTGTAATACCTGACCAAATTTCAAGGGCATTTTTGTCTTTTCCGAATAGGGTATTTTGTATTTAGATTAAAAGGGTATTTTGGTAATTTACTATTTTGATTTCCTCCTGGCAAACATTATTATGTATTTTTGAAAATATTTATGTAAAGTTATTTTTTATTAGCCTTGACAAAAATTGGGAATTGACATTAAGGTAATTTTATTATATTTATGAATACTTGGCATAATTAACATTAATTAACTGATCAAAAAAAAAACATTAACGAAGGAATGTTTTTTAGGTAGATCAACGAATTTCAATTTATTCGAATCAAAATCGTGATTACATGATCGCTTACAAGAATAACAAAAACATCAAAGTACAAGATAATCAAAACCCTAATACAAATGAAGATATCAATTACAAGTAAATCGCGAAGAGAAAGCGCCATAAACTGCAAAGATATCCAATTTTTGTAAATGTAATAGGGAAGGATGATGGCATAATCCGTAGTCGATTCCAGCCATTTAATCTGATTTTTTTTTCTTCTTCCATAAGAGATGCTCCTAGAAGAAAGGAGTAATTTCCCCAAAATAAACCCAAACGAACCCGGATACCCTAAATCTCTTGGATTGTCTATGGATTCAAAACAATACCGTGTTGAATAGTCGATGTTCTTGAATCGAGAATAACAAGTCACGAACCATCGATTAAGGTTTGAATAAATCGCCCTCAAAGCGAAAAGAAACTCGTCCAAAATGGCGAAGAAAAATCGCTCCAAATAGCGAAGAAATATGTCAAAAGACATCCAAAACATAAAAAAACTGATTTTATTCAATTAAAAATGAAAAAGAAGAAGAAAAAAAATGTTCAAATATGGTCCAAAAACGACCAAATGTGAGAAAGAGACAAATGGAGGCTAGGTTTTTTTTCTAAGAGAAAGGACTGAAGGAAAGAAGAGAGAAAGAAAAGGAAATATCCCTCTATTAAGATAGATCCTTCTATTAATGAAGGAAAGTAAATTAGACTTTTTATAACCTAGGAAATTTCTGGTCATACTAATCAATTGAAAATTAGTATGGTTGACTAATTTTGGCAGGTTATAATTAGTCGACATAGTTGGATATTTGGTATTTCATGTAGGGGGATCCACTCACACTTCTATTTTCACACTATCTCACATTTTGGACTTCATTTTTGCTAAAAAAATCCTATACGGTAGTGGAATTGAAGCTAATATTTGGGCTATATGTTCCTCCTATATAGCCGTTAGTACCAAAAAATAGCAAACTCCGAAACGCGTAACACCAACATCTGCTACTTCGAAAATTAACCGTCAAAAATTAACGGATATTCAACTGTTAAAATTAAAACCATAGATTGCGAGGTTTGGTATTTCAGAATGTACTCATTTTTGATAGGTATGTAGAGCTTTGTAAGAATAACATATCCCCAAAACATTAGCTTCAAATCCACTACCGTTTAGGATTTTTTAGGAAAAAAGACGCCCAAAATGTGAGATAGTGTGTAAATAGAAGTGTGGGTGGATCCTCCCTCCTAGTCCTAAAGGCGTAGAAAATATATGAGAATTGAATTTTTGGTTTGATTTGCTTGTGAGATAAGGGAATAGAAATGGTGCGGTTAATCAAAGATGGAAATAAATATTATTTTGTTAGTAGTTCAATTTCTAATTATTTAAATTAAGGATTTTCATTTTATTTTTGCTAGGAAAGTAAGAATATGTTAAGAAGAAATGAAGTACAAAGTTAAAAGATGAAGTGAGGAGGAGAGATTCCCCATTCACCTGTTACAGCATTCTTCCTACTATATGTGGCTGCTTTATCTGCTAAGCCATTGAACAACTAACATGAATACAATTGTAAAAGGAGAAGAAGTTCATTAAGGATAAGCAATCATCTAGAATAGAGGAACTAGACCAGGTAATCTGGTTAGATCTTTTATTTAAGTAAGAAATAACGTTTTTGGCATCTCCATTCATAGAAATCTTTGAGTAGTTCAGCACCTTTAGCCATTTGAAAGCTTCCAGAACTGTCATACTTTCCGCTTCCTCTGCATCACTTGCTAAACCTAAGATGGTTTTGCATCCCTTGTAGTTGCCCTCTGAGTCTGTTAAGATTATACTAATACCAGAAGTATGAGTATTAAGATCAAATAAGGCATCAATATGAACTACAATTGTATCCTCATGAATGATTGCTAGTGTAACAAGTATATTATCTGTGAGATCATCATGTTGTTGTTGATTAACAAAATGTTTTGTTGACAAAGCACCCAGGGTTTCATTTGCCAATCTACAGGAAAACCTTGCTACACTTGAATGATTGACCTGTTTATCTTGAAAGACATTACAACATCTCTCCTTCCAGATACACCAAGTTGTTGTAAATATATGACAGATTTGATCTGGAGTGTAATTACTAGATAACCATTTCCTAATCCAATCAGATATAGATATGTTTGTACCAGAATCAGATAGAACTAAGTTGCCATATGTGACTGAAGCCCAAACAGACCTACAATCACTACAAGAAAATCTACCTATTGCTACACCATATATTGTCACACCTTCAATATAGGTGTTGCAAAAGAAAATTCCTAGTCACAGTACTTTTCAGGTGCAACTAAAAGCTATAATTTACTGCTGCAAAATGAAACTTTTGTCACACAACTGTAGCAACAATATGAAAAGTGTGTGGCAAAAAAGTATAATCTCTTGCTGCAGCAATAAAGAGTGAGTGCAGCAATAGACTTCTTGCTACATAGGTTATCGCGGCACTAGTAGGAGTTTATGCCATAACCATTGGGTGCTACAATAGGTTAAGTTTCTTGTAGTGAATGTAGAATGATATACTCTATTGATTCATGCTGAGTGTCATTACACATGTTGTAGTATGTATTCTGGTTAGGACGATAGAATGCAAACCTACATTTAGATGGGAGAATATCTTCAAAACATTTTGATGCATAGTGGTATTTATCGAATACCATTTCTATCCTTTTTATTATGTTCTTTGTTTTACCAATTTCTTTTGGGTTATTTCCTAGCTTATCCTTTCTCTCTACTATATAATGTAAAACCCTAACTCTCCTTTGGAGCCAAGCTTTGTTTTAAGAAAGACTAGGTTAGAATCTTTGTTTTCCTCCTTCCTTCAATCTTTATCTTTGAATTGAATTGATGTTAGGAGATGCCTCAATAAGCTTGTAACTTCCAATTAATTTTGGGTAGAAGTTGTAAGTATTATAGAGAAGAACTTTAATTTTTGTTTCTTCCTTATTCTAAGGGTAGAAGAAGCTTAAATTGAAAGGTTAGTAATTCTATTTTATGGTGTTTTGTTTCAATTTATACATTATTATTGCAAGTAGAAGTAACACTTTACATTAGTTGGTATCAAGAGCTTTGGTTTGATTTTTTTGGGAAGGTTTGGTGAAGATATTAATTGTTAGTGGAGACTACTTATTTCATAATCAATTACGTTGGGTGGTGTTTAATTTGCTTGATAATTTGTTTAAATTGGATATTTCAATTATATGGTGATTTCATTATGGTATCAACAAGAAGAATGAAAATGGAAGGGGAAGTAATACTAAGTAAAGTTCAAGTACAATAATGGTTGGATAGAATAAGGCACAAGATGTTTGATGAAATGTGTCAACTAGTAGAAGAGAAAATTAAGAAGTTGGAGAGTCTTTATATGAACTCATTTGAACTCTCTAATGATTATGAAAATGAAATGGAGTTAGAGAATTCAATTTCCATTGGTGGGTATGTGTTAGAGCATAGCTCGGTTGAACCCACCAAGCGTTGGTATGTCAAGTTTGGTTGTCATATTTTAGTGAATCAAAACTCATCTAAGAGTCGCTTGATTATGTAACTAGAGACAACTTCGTATAGGTTAGACTAGAAAGTCTAGGATTATGAGACATACAAGTATTACTTGAAGACCTGAAGAATGTGAAGAAGTAACAAGCTACAACGACGACATTATCCTTCCTATTGAGGTTAGTAATATTTGACTTGAACTGTTTCAATCCTAACGTATCTTTCAAGTCGTGCTATATTGAAAACATAACTGCAAAGATGTGAATGATTATACTCTAGTAGTAAGACATGATCACATGATCATAGTGTTAAGGAATTAGAATACGAAGTATAACGCTTATCTTTTGAACTTCGTATATCTATTGTGATTATGTGTATGGGTAAAGGTGAAGATTTCATCCTAGGAAACAATGTTTACATTTGTTTAAAGGAAGTACATTCATGAACTTGTTTTATGAATCGAAAGGGAAATCGCTAGGCTTATTGGTATTGTTATTCATTGCATATCTTTGGATTACCAATACGTGTGAGTTAGTAGAACCGATCATAACTTGTTATGTATCTTGGTATAACTAATCACAGTGCCTGACTTATGATTTGGTATGACTTTATTAGTGTAACCGATCCTAAGTAATCACCTGAGATGGTATGATCGATATTTGTAATTGGTGTGACCGATCCTAGTAATTGGTGTGACCGATCACAAAAGAGTTGTGTAATTGATCCTTGTAATTGGTGTAACCGGTCCTAGTAATTGGTGTAACCGATCCTGGTAATTGGTGTAACCGATCCTAGTGACTTGTGTAACCGATCACAAGAAATACCATGAGTATATGGTAACCGGTCCTAGTAATTGATGTAACCGATCCTGGTAACTGATGTAACCGGTCCTAGTAACCATATTGAGGTAAAACCGATCCTTGTGTTTGGTAAAACCGTAAACCCATGATTAGTGATTTGATAATTGATCAATCAATAGTTGTCTTGGAATACAGATGAACCAATTCTAAACTTGTTTTGAAGTGTGGTATAATCGATTCCAAGATTGTAAATATGAAAGAGGATTTACAAAGAAAAGATGTCAACATACTTTGAACACGAACAATAACTCTTATCTTTTATTGTTCAAAGATATTCCTTAATTACTCAAGGAGATCCCGGTCCGAAATAAATTAAGAATCTTTTAATTAAGGTTGTTAGTTTTATATGCTTTAATTACCAGGAATTAAATGCATATCTCTAGAAAATAAAAATTGGTAATGTGCATTTACTAATTGGAGATTTTCTATTGATAGATTTCGGAAAATATTGGACAAAGCATTTCCAGGAATTATGAAAACCGATTTGGGCATTTATTGCATATCTTTAGAATATTCGGTTTTGGAAATTCCTTGGTGTCCAAACATCCATGGTCTATAAATACCCAAGTTTGCATTTCCAGCAAACTATCCTAAGAGCCAGGAAAACTTCATCTATTTGTTGTTTCTGGTGGAGCCGTCTATCCGGTGAGGAAAGTACCCTAATTAGGCGAAATCTCTTACGACCGCTCGTTTAAAAACTTCTGTGGGATCAAGAAGCTCTACGAGTACCGTTGGTGGGAAACTAGATAATTACAGTTTATTTTAGTTTTCGATTGATTTGATTGACTAACGGTTGTTGAACTTTGATTGCACCTAATTTGTTTATTCTTGAGAATTTTCTCTTATGATATAAGATTCACTCAAACTAGATCGAAGTGTCGACGGGATCTTTAGAACTGTTTGTAGATCTAAAGACATCTTGTGATAATCCATTGTTAACAGACTCCGTTCAGTGCATGATTGATCACAAGAGATTCAAGTGGTTTGTGCAGGTGTTTATTGAAGATTAAAGAAGATTTCTTATTTGGTTTCTATATCTTTGGGTGTGCACAAACCTTAATCGGATGGGATCCAACTAGAATCGGATTTATTCGATTGATTAGTTGTGTAAGATCGGCATCACCTTATAGCTTCTTGTTGGAATCTATATTGATTGATTGCAAATCTAAACTCTGCTACTTGGTAGTTGTTGGATAAATTGATCTGACCAGGCAAAGGAGTTTATTTTTTAAACGGAAGAGCCTTTGCATATGACTTGAGATATCTTCATCTGAAATAATCAAGAGAGTTATTACCAAACAGATTTGTTGTTCCTTTACTGTTTAGAATACGATCCCAAGGAATTTTTCCAGTGCATGCACTTATTGAATGTCGGAAGCGCAGGGATACTGAAGAAACTAAATGAACTAGGGTTCATTGCTTGGTCTCAACTATACGAAGTTGGTTTAGATTTGTATAGCGGCTTAATTCTGAGAGTATTCAATTCTGGACTAGGTCCCGGGGGTTTTTGTGCATTTGCGGTTTCCTCGTTAACAAAATCTTGCTGTGTCATTTACTTTTCCTTTCCGCAATTATAATTGTTGTTATTATAATTTAAAGTAAATTACACAAACGTTAACTCCGTATTACTTGGTAGTGATCCTATAGAGTTTGGTTAAATCCGAACCTATTATCAAGTAATCACACTTTGATTGTTGTATTGTCTCGATCTCGTATCCATAGACGATCACACAAAGTGTGAATACCGATTTATCGTATTGTCTCGACATTGTCCATAGACAATCACTTTCGGTAAGAGGACTTATAGGTGGATAATTTAAAGATTGTGGTGTATTTGGGCACCCTCGTCCTTTCAGTATGAGAATCAAGAAGTTGCCTGTAAGGTGTTTGATAAAATATCTCTACCAAAATTTTATATTTTTTCAAGTTGTGAGGAAGGTGAGATTGGTAATAATGTTTACTTTGATCCTATGTCACCACCCATATTTGATGAAGACCCTATTGAAGAAAGAGAGGAAGAATTTATCACTGGTTATCAAATACAAAGATCGGGCGTCGTGAACAAATACTCCATGCTTGAACTTGACAATGGTGATCGAGAGACAGGCATGACGCATTCCAAACCACTTGTAGCATGGGAAGAAAGGTAAGAAAGCTTGTTAATGATTCCGGTCGTTATGTTTATGTCGTATCCAAAAATGTCATTGAAGAGATGAAATTTGAAACAAAAGTTCACCCAACAACAAGCTCTTTATCAAGTATTAGCAAATAAAATGAGAAATTAACTTATGTTGATCCAACTTGGGCTTCCTTTGAAGACAAGTATAATAACGCTAGTCACCATCCAAAGTTAGAAAAATTACTTGGTGGTTCTTTGCTTCTTGGGTATGCACTTGACTATTACCACAAGAGGCTAGACTTGGTAAGTAACTATAAAGGAAGAAATCGAGGTCGAGTAGTTTTCAATAAGGGAACAAGTGCAAGTACTAGTGAGTTCATTTTATTTTTGGACCACATAACGTTGGAGCACGTCGATTTCCAAGAAACTTCGATGGCATGGTTAATGGGCTTCTTAGTTGCATCATTGGGGAGAAAATGATATGGACGAAGAATATGACAATTCGAGGGAGAATTTTTTTCAAGAAGGGGAGGATGATGCATAGTGGTATTTATCAAATACCATTTGTATCCTTTTTATTATGTTCTTTATTTTACCAATTTCCTCTGGGTTACTTCCTAGCTTATCCTTTCTCTCTACTATATAATGTAAAACCATAACTCTCCTTTGGGGCCAAGCTTTGTTTTAAGAAAGACTAGGTTAGAATCCTTGTTTTCCTCTTTCTTTCAATCTTTTTCCTTGAGTTGAATTGATGTTAGGAGATGCCTCAATAAGCTTGTAAATTCCAATTAATTTTGGGTAGAAGTTTTAAGTATTATAGAGAAGAACTTTAATTTTTGTTTCTTCCTTATTCTAAGGGTAGAAGAAGCTTAAATTGAAAGGTTAGTAATTCTATTTTATGGTGTTTTGTTTCAATTTATACATTATTATTGCAAGTAGAAGTAACACTTTACATTACATTTCCACATAAAAATCAGAACTTTATGCAAACATGGTGAGCTCCATAACTTTTTATAAAAAAGGATTCAGATTACTGACAGTGGTAGTATTCTCAGTGTTACAGTTATATCCCTATAAACAGACTTAACCATGAGGGAGCCAATCCTAGTATATGGCAAAATTAGTCTGTCTTGAACAGTCAAGGGAATCCTAGTTCTCATAATTTTCTAACAATTATGACTAGTGAAAAAAGACTCCAACAAATTTCCATTCCAACTATAAGTGGTGTGATCAATAAACAGAGCAACAAAATAGTTGGGGTTATGGTAAGAGATGCATAATGGTAAAGAAGCATTGCAGATCCAATTATCATTAAAAGCATTGATCTGCTGACCATTTCTAACTTCCCAAATAGTGTTTTTTTAAAGAACATCAAGACTTGTACATATACTGGTCCAAACCCAAGAAGGATTACTGATTTTTTTATAATGAAGGGGATGACAATTACTAAAGTATTTACACTTTAGTATTACAACCCAAAGGTCTGTGGAAGAATGAATGAGGTCCCAAGCAGTTTTTGTTAGAAGACCAACATTCATTTGTTTAAATTTGCGAAAACCCATACCTCCTTCAGACTTATGGGTGCAAATCCTTCCCCATCCTCTTATATAAATACAACCATGAGAGCTCTTACCCCACCAAAAGTCTCTTTGAGCCTTTTCCATGTTTTTGATGGTAATGTCAGGGAGAAGGAAAGAGTTCATAGTATAAGTAGGAGTTGAATTTAGGACATGGTTAACTAATATGGATCTTCCAGCTTGGTTAAGGTGGATTCCTTTCCATTTAGCTAACTTTTTATCAAACTGATCCACAAGAGGAGCACATGTCTCAACTCTAGATTTTCCATGGAAAAGTGGTATACCCAAGTATTTCTCGTTGAGTTCCACTTTCCTGACATTGAGTGCTCTAATGAGAGACACACAGTAATCAGGGTGCACATTTTTACTGAAAAAACAAGCTGACTTTTGAAAGTTTATCATTTGTCCCTAGACCTGGCTAAAGTCTTTTATCATTGACATAAGATTACTAGCCTCAGCATGGGAAGATTTAGTAAAGATGAGACAATCGTCAGCGAATAACAAATGATAATACTCGGAGCTTCTCTAGTTACCTGATTGAATTTTTAATTGTGTTGTAGTAATAAGGATTCGAACTCTAAGACTTGTGAAGATTAAATTTAAATAAAAATAAATATATACAAAAATAATTTAAAAAGGTGAGAGTTACTGGGACTAGGATTTCACCGAATTCATATCATGAGGTTCAATTATTTATTCTTCAGCAATTATAGCTCAATAAATAAAAACATGGACTCTTATTTTTGCCAAAGTAGATTCTCAAAATATTAGTTATAAATCGTAAGCATGGGACATCAAACATTTAAGCAAGCATGACCCATCAAATAAAATAATAACTAATTAATTCAAATCATAAATCAATTTAAAATAAGTGCAAAAGTCATAAAAAGAATAAAATAAATTCACCCATGTATGATATTCGGCTTCCTCCATTGTCCCAGCGTTGGGATTTAGCTCCACATAGTAAAAACACACTTAAAAAGATAATTCATTGCTCAAAAAGGTGTTTTTATTGAAGAATTATAATATAACAGAGATTCGTAACGCTTTGTGGATGTTACAGAATCTAATGTCACAATTGAGTAATTGTTACAAAGAAAAGATGACAGGCCTGTTAAAACAGTGATCTATTCTTCGTCTTCTTCTTCACCTGAAAGTGAAGCAATGGCTTCTGCAACTTTCTCCGGTCTCAGCTCTCTGTTACCTCCTAACTCTCCATCTAGCCATCACTAGTTTGATTCTTCGCCTGCATTGCTTTCATGCCCGAGCTTTCAAATACATCTCGCTAAACCCCTTTCATGAGAAAGAAAAGAAAAGAAAGAAAAAAAAATAGCCGTCAACATAAAAAATTAAAAAAGAATAAAGCTTTGTCATTTTGCTTTGTCCTACGGATATCTTGGTGCACGTCTTTTTCTTTTATAAACTTAGAAAGAGAATAACACTAGAATTCGATTAATCAGACATCTAAGATGTGATTTTTACGTGATAAGTTTGTTCCTTGTATTGTTCATAAAAATGCTACTAAGATCGTGTTAGAATATGGGCATCCTACTCAAAACCAATTGGAAATAAGTGGAGTGGCCCTATAGATTATAAATCGCAGGATCTTAGATAACCCAGACAATATGGGACTAATAATCTCAACACGTCCCCTCACGTGTATCCTTGTTGGGTCTTAGATAACCCAGACAATGCGGGACTAATAATCTCAACACGCCCCCTCACGTGTAGCCTTGTTGGGTTTAACACGTAGACAACAATAAATCGGGTGACACGAAGTAAAGGTGCGGTCAAATGACTCAACACAAATAGCCTGCTCTGATACCATGTTAGAATATGGGCATCCAACTCAAAACCAATTGGCAATGAGTGGAGCGTCCCTATAGATTATAAACCACAGGATCTTAGATAACCCAGACAGTGTGGGACTAATAATCTCAACAGATCGAATAAAAGGAATATAATGTCACAAACGAAAGTAGGCACAAAGGAGTAAGAAAAACCCAAACGAAAAACCGATATAACTCATCAAAAACCATCCATAAATGTTTTTGCTTTTCTCTTCAACAATCGTGTACCCCGATAATAGTAACAACATATTAGTTAGTTTATGATATTTCTCGAAAAGCAAAAACAAAACGACGAAGGTGTTGTTATCCTAATATCCTGTGTAAAAATATATGTTAGAGCATAGCTCGGTTGAACTCACTAAGCGTTGGTATGTCAAGTTTGGTTGTCATATTTTAGTATCAAAACTCATCTAGAGTTGCTTGATTAAATACTAGAGTCAACTTCGTTTAGGTTAGACTAGAAAGTCTAGGAATGTTGAGACATACAAGTATTACTCTGAAGACCTGAAGAATGTGAAGAAGTAACCACTACAACGACGACATCATCTTTCCACTTAAGGTTAGTAATATTGACTTGAACTGTTTCATTCATAACGTATCTTTCAAGTCGTGCTATATTGAAAACATAATTGTGAAGCTGTATATACTATACATATTGTATATTAGTCTAGTGATGTGACATGATCATAATAGTATGATCATAGTATTAAGGAATTAAACTACGAAGTATAACGCTTATCTTTTGAACTTCGTAGATATGACATCGACATAATATTGTATATATTGTTATGATTATGTGAATGGGTTATGGTGAAGATTTCATCCTAGGAAACAATGTTTTACATTTGTTTAAAGGAAGTATATTCATGAACTTGTTTCGTTAATCGAAAGGGAAATTATTAGGCTTATTGGTTCGGTTATTCATTGCAAATCTTTGGATGACCAATATGTGTGAGATGGTAGAACCAATCTTAACTTAGGTTATATATCTTGGTATTGTTAGAGCATTGCTCGGACGAACTCGAAAGCGTTGCTATCTCAAGCTTGCTTGTCAAGTTTAGTTGATCAAAACTATATACTTGATTTCTAGTCTACTTATAGATATGTCTCAGATTAGGATAGAATGTGTAGTTGAGCTTTAGACTTCACGGCATTTATCGATTGAAGATGAAGATCTACTGAGGAGAGCTTGGAGGAACTTCATCAACAAAAGGTATGTGGAGACTAAAACTTTCCTATCACTCAGAAATCTATTCTGTTCCATCATCTAATGAGACTAAGTCATATAGCTATATAGACTTTTACATTATACACATTTGATATTTCGAGCTGAGTTTATTTCTCGAAATATGTGTTGGAAGATTTTTTTTTTAACTATGTTCATCATATTATTGACGAGTTTAGTTGGAGACAATTTATTTGTTGGAAATTAAATATTAAGTCAAAAGATGATCATGTGAAAATTGCCTTGAAACATCTTACATGATTTGTGTGAGACAATCATTTGATGTCGACTTGGAAAATTTCGTACTGATCATTCAATCACTTGAAAATTACTTGAAGCTAATAGTTTGTGTGAGACAGCTATTGTCGTCTTCTAAGGATGTTTCAATGATTGAAATGGGAGTTTAGAGAAAATAACCATGTCTGGATACAACACGGTATGCATACCTAGTATGTGAACTATTTTGTAATGATTCAGGTTCGAGAACTTTGTTTGCGTACCTAGTATGCGAACAGTTTTATCTGTAAAGTTCCGGGAACCTTGTTTGCGTACCTAGTATTCGAACGGTTCTACCTGGGTTGGGTCCAGGACGGCTGTTTGCGTACCTGGTTTGCGAACGGCTGGACAGGCCAAGGTCCGGAGCTGTTGTTCGCGTACCTGGTTTGCGAACACAATGGTTAAGTTCTAACATCGGTCAAGTATGATTCTCATACTCATGAACTAAAACATTTATGAGTTAAGGAATGCAATCTTTGCAAATCGTGGCTTAATGTTCATGAATTGATTTATGTATAAGTACTTTGTACGATTACGAATCAATCCGATTTTGTTTCAATTTGTTCATATATATTTCTATGAGATAGTGAACAATTGAACAACTCTATGAGAAACACAGTTAGATTCATTTGATTATCTTTCATGTTTGATTGATCATCATATTTGATCTAGAAGTGTTAGATGAATATGGTTAAGACAAAAGTGTTCATATGGCTAACTTCGGTTAACTGTTATTGAGCCAACTCAATATACACGTTTAGGTATGATAAGTGTCTAAAAATGCACATTTCTATATCTTTTTGTTGGCATTAATCCCATCTCATGTGCTTCAATTTCCCATTTTATATCAAATCATGGATTTTACTGCTTTTCAATTGTAATTACTTTATGTTAGTTATCTTTGTGATTTTAGGTATTTAAATAAAGCTTGGAGGTCGGGAGAACGGTGGAGGTATAACATAAAGTGGAAATGTGGCACCCTGATGCAAGAGTTCTGTTAGAAAACACGCGTACAGACATGGACTATCAAGATTAATGAAGAAAACAAAGCTGGTTAACAACTACAAAGGAAATGAAGTTTACTTAATGGGACAAAATGCTAGTCCAGGTTCTGCTCACATTTTACACAAGGAAAGCAAAATGATTTCACCCTTGTACACCTAAGAAAGGTATACATGCCTCACACCCAAGTGGACCCTTACCACTTTCACATCGCATTTCCAAGATCAGTCTTTTTCCCTTTCTCCTTATCCTTTTGACAACCATCTCTATACCCCTATCAGTTTCAATATTCAATCACCAGCAAGGCCAACCTCTCTTTCTCTGATTGTCAAACCCATACCTTACTTCCCTCTTTACCTAATCAATTAGATGTTTGATCCATACTTCTGTTTTGGTACTCATTTCATACTAGCCCTAATTAACAGTTAGCTATCAGTAGCTAGGGTGGCTTGAATTAAGCACAAAAATGAAGAAGAGTCTAATCCAATCTATACAGCACGCAATGGAAGGGGTGATGATTGTCGGAATTTCATAATGGGAGAAACAGTAAGTTGCAGATTTAATTCCTTAATTTATTGTTGTATTTGGTAGAAAAAAGGAATTGAAAATTGAGGGGATCTTTTGTATAAATAGGGAGGGGTTTATGATGTAAAGGGCAAGCCCGGAGTAGCCGGTGCACTAAGTTATAGTAGCTTAGGTTTTAATTTCAGTATTTTTCTTATGTTCTAAAACTCTCTGCTAGGGCAGAGATGAAACCTTTTAATAATTAGGATTTTCTTGGTTTGATTTACTTGTTCCTTATGGGGTTTTGAATGAAAAAGCATGATTTAATCTCTGAATACCAGCAATTTACTTTCACCTTGTATGTGAAAACCGTTTGTTATGTATTCAAGCCTATATATGAAATGATTTAGTTCAATTTGTGATTATCTATGCTTTAAACAGATAGGTAATGCTAGGGATTGACATTTTAGCTGAGGTTAATTCATCCATTTGTGTAAGTGATTATATCACATCTTCAAGGTAGTTTGAGGCTCGCTCCTTGATTGAAAAGAGAACTAGTATATCAAATTAGGGAATTTCTATGCATTTAGGTGGTGGATTCGAAGCCCTGGTTCATCTTTATATTGCATTTTAATCCTATTTCTTTAGTATAATCATCAATTTCTGGTCGTATCGACAAACCCATGTTTGATCTAAATTAGTAGAAGTAAAACTTAAAAGTTTAGTTCACCAATACAACTCCTCGTAGGATCGACCTGTATTTGCCATTGTCTGCGTTCTAGACGCCGTGCGCTTGCGGTTTATAATTGTAGGTTTCTATGCCTACCAAGGTACGGTTATCCATATCTAAAAAAAGGTATATTTCATTTGTGTGTAACAAGCTAAGACCATCAAATGGTGGAGATTAATTGCTTTATTATTAAGCAGACTTAGCTTGAATCTTAAATCAGGATTTCATCTAACGGTGAATATTGAATGCTTTGTTACTAAGTTATCTTAGCTTTGATTGTAAGCAACCCTGATTTGAAAGGCTATATAAGGGAGAACTCTAGCAACTGAAAAACCTAATCCCGGCACTTTCCTGTGTCCTAGTTGCGTACTAGAGTCGATTCTCCTTTAACTTAGGTTTTTCCAAAACCATATTAGGTTAACGACTTGAAGACTTCATTTGGGATTCGTGAAGCCAGATCCAACTATTTTCTCTGTAGTTGTGTATTCTGATCTTACTTGTTCTATTGTGTTGAGTACTATCTTCTCTAAGATTTGCTCGAGATTTATCTCCGATAGGTAAGATATAAAAAGTAATCACAAAGTTCTTCGTCTCAGACTTTGTGATTCCGCAGTAACTTCTTCTACCACCATATAGTTAAGTTATTGTGACGTGACTAATATTTCCAGGATGCTCTTCGGGAGTATAAGTCCGTGTTATTAGTTGGTTCCTGTTCACCTTGATTTATCATAAGATGGAACAAAACTTCATAGGTACTTCTGTGGGAGACAGATTTATCTATCAGAATAGACTTATCCGTGGGACACATATTTGTTTATAAGTCTTCGACTTTGGGTCGTAGCAACTCTTAGTTGTGGGTGAGATCATCTAAGGGAATTAAGTGCGCAGAATCCGGTGTGGTTCTAGAGACGTAAGGAACGTGACTGTACCTTAATCGGTGTGAGACTTGGTTAGGGCTCAACTACATTACAGTCTGAAATTAACTTGTAGTAGGCTAGTGTCTGTAGCGGCTTAATACAGTGTGGTGTTCAAATATGGACTAGGTCCCGGGGTTTTTCTGCATTTGCGGTTTCCTCGTTAACAAAATTTCTGGTGTCTGTGTTATTTCTTTTCCGCATTATATTTGTGTATATAATAAAAATATCACAGGTTTTGTGTAGTTCAATCAGTTGATAAATCCGACCTTGTTTGTTGGATATAACTTGATTGACACTTGGGCATTGGTCTTTGGTACCGTCCAAGTTATTTCTCATATCAATCAGGCCCATGGATTTCTATCTGTTAGATTTGCTGATTGCATTGAGAAATAGAGATAAAACTCTTTGATATATCTCTTGATAGAGCTCGCTTTTAAGTGGTGCCCTCGAAATTATATTGGAGTTTAGTCCATACAGATTTCCGAACGAATTATTGGGTGTGGTTGTTATAACCCCGCTTTTTCAATTGGTATCAGAGCAGGCAAACACGATAAAACCTGATAAGTTGTGTTTGTTTGATCATAAAAAAATCTCCTAATGGGAAATCACTTTGGGAAACTTGTTCTGTGCATCTGTGACGCACACCAGAAATCCTTAAAGGTTGTTCATAGCTTATTTTCTACAAGACCTCTGGTCTCTCAAGATAATCTCGAATCAACTAAGACCAAAATCTTAGCTGATGGAAAACAATCTAAAGGAAAAGAAAAGGCTCCTCTAAGAAAAGTCGTTGCAGGAAATGTGTGAAAAAAAGCTCAAGGATATGGAACCTCACTAGATTTTTGCTCATTCTATTCGAGGAATACTATTATAATGGATCTATCGACAAAAATCTATTTACATCTTTTGAAGATACTTTTAAATTCTTCGAACAACTTTATTCGGTTAAGGGAAAAGGTTGTCCTGGTGGTAGTTCATAATATGTCAAGTTATCCATTGTTAACGGACTCCGATCTATGTGTGATCGATCATAATTGGGATCGAGTTGTTTGTGAAAGTACTTTGAAGACTATAATATTTTCTTATTGGTATTCTGATCTTTGTGATAACTTCGCGGACACTTGATTTTCTGGGACCCGACAAGCTCGTTTATCTTAATAGACCTTTTTATAGCTTATTGTATAGATCGATAATATATCTTTTGGCATTTCTCTTTGAGATCTACTTTGATAGTTTGTAAACTAAGATTTGATTATTTCTTTAATCCTGATCTTAGTTGATCTAAGGAGTTTATATTATTTAAATGGAAGTCTTTGTAACTCAACATATTTCTGATTTAATTCTTGGGATTGATTAGAGTTGTTACTGAAACAGATTAGTCCTCTACTATTTCGGGATTCGATCCATAAGTGTTGAATGGTAGAAGACTTCACAGCAGGTGAAGAAACTAAAGATAGTGGACTCTATCTTAGGATTCACATGCGTAGGCCAGATTGGCAGTAGGCGCAGGATACTGAAAGAACTGAGTAACTTGGAGTTGGTTTACTTGGTCTCAACTATATGAAGTTAGTCGTAGGCTTTGTATAGCGGCTTAATTGTGAGAGTATTCAAAAATGGACTAGGTGCCGAGGTTTTTTTGCATTTGCGGTTTCCTTGTTAACAAAATTTTGTGTGTTTTTTTACTTTAGTTTCCGCATTATAGTTGTCGTTTTAGTTATAATAAAGTATACGCACTAGTACATTAATCAAACACTTGGTTTGATCCCATAGTTTGGTTCTATGTCGAACTTATACTATATACCAAGTGTACATCTTGTGGTTGTCATCTTCTTGACAGTTTTTCTCTATATTAGATCACACTAGGTGTGTCTTAAGTAGGTTGATATCGAAAAGATTGTGGACTAGGTACCCTCGTCATTTCAACTGGTATCAGAGCAGACAAACATGATATGATCTAACAATTTGTGTTTAGTGCAATCCAACCTATACGACATAAATTTGAGTTCATACGATCGAGTTTAGTTAATGTACCGCCAAGATTTTATGGTACCAACTATTCGTGGTGGAAATCTGTTATGAAGTCTTTTTTTCAGTCATATGATTTTAATACTTGGAATTAGTTGTTGACGGATACGTACGACCGAAAGTGGCAAATTCGGAAACTGAGTTTAAAAGCTTAGGTTTGTACACTGAAGAATAAAAGGTTCTTGCCAAGCAGGACTTAGATGGTTTAAATGCCACAATACACACAGTAAGCCGAGATTTTCAACATCATGTTTATACATGTGAAACCTATAAAGTAGCATGGATAATCTTGAGACTGTTTTTGAAGGTAACTCTTCAGGAAAAAAAGCTAGACTTCAAACTCTCACTTATGATTGGGAAAACATTCATATGGATGATAACTTTACTTTTGAGGAGTTTCACGTCAGACTCTCTGAGATTGTCAATGCTTCTTTCTATCTGGTAAAGACTATTTCTGAAAAGGATATAGTATGCAAGATTCTCAAATCGCTACCATCTAGATATGAGTCTAAGAAACATGTCATCATTGAAGCGAATGATCTTTCATCATTATCAAGAAGCACACTTGTTTGGAAATTAAAGATCTTTGATCATGAGTTTTTTTCTAACAGATAAAAAGATACATGCATGGCATTCAAACAAATTCAAGTCTCATAACTCCAAGTACTGAAAACTCCAATGATTAAATGACTCCAGACGATGAGAAAAAAATCTGAATTAAATAATAGTTTCTCTCTCCTTATTCAACAGTTGAAAAAACTATTGAGATATCAAAAAAAAGGTCGTCATGTATCCTCTAGAAATCAACAACCTGTCACCAAAAAGGAGGATACTTGGAATGATGATGATGATATTCCTCAATGCTACAAATATCAAGGTTTTGGTCATATCTCTCTAGATTGTCCCACAAAGGATATTCGTTGGAAGAAACAACTCTTGACTATTCTCCAGATGAGAACGATCAAGACTATAAGACAAAATATATTGCTACCATTGCTGAAAACGACAACCCTGATTCATGGTCAACGTTACATATACAAGATGTGTTCAATCTGAAAGTTTTTCAAAAACTACTTTGTCAAGATATGAAGATTCAGTCCTTGGAATCCGAACTTAAACGAACAAAATCTTTACCCGATAAAAAAAAAAAATCAACCTATCTGAGAAAAATCTGAACTTTCTCTAATATCTGAGAAGATACGTGTGTCTAAACTTATCAATAACCTTAATAGTTGTCATGATGAAATTAGGAAAATGGAAGTAGTAAATTCCAATCTAAGTAATGCTCGTGACTGCTGTTACAAACCGACCAAACATGCCTCTTAAAAGTCTAAGAGTCATACAAGGAAAAGGTTGGATTTTCTTTCCAAAATTCAGGGATGCACTTCTACTTTTTTTGTTTTGCTGAATCACACCATTTTTATTAATTGAATAACCAAAGAGTTACAACAAAATCAAAAGAGAAATTAAAAAGCAAAAAAATACTAAAGGCTAGACCTATACAACTAAAAAAGGCTGAAAATTTTGGCTTTTAACTACAAAATATGAAGTAAACTAATTCGGGCATCTTTATGCGCTTCAAGAAAAATGGTCTTCTAGTGTGAATGACTCTTTCTACAACACCCAATTTAGGTCCTCTCTTGGCTAGTGAATCTGCAAAGAAATTTATTTCTATAAAACAATGACAATATATAATATACTCTATCTTTTGAATTGCATTGAGCCATCTTGTTTAATAAACCAAGGCACCATTCCTTCACTGACGTCATCAATAACTGATTGAGAATTAGATCTGATGATTACTCTGTTAGCCCACTCCAATGCATATAAATAAGATAGCATAAACTTCAGCTATACATTTAGTAGCAATGAAAATACCACCTGAAATTGTAGTAACCACTTGACATAAATGATATCTTACTCGGTGCACTTCTACTTTATCTGCACCTTGTGTCCAGTGAAAACACTAGGGATATCATAAGAATCA
Organism: Papaver atlanticum; assembly: GCA_023531105.1. Classification (NCBI taxonomy): domain Eukaryota; kingdom Viridiplantae; phylum Streptophyta; class Magnoliopsida; order Ranunculales; family Papaveraceae; genus Papaver; species Papaver atlanticum. The sequence continues at coordinate 1,150,569 of JAJJMB010005149.1, forward strand.
GTGTTAAAACAAGTCCGAGATCGCAGACACAATCTAGAGAAAAGTTCTTACCGTTCATTTGGTACAACTGAATCGAGAAATCCATCTATGTCCCCGTCTAAGTTTAAAGATAATATAAAGACTAATTAAATGAGAAATATGGCAAATTGATATCAGGCTAGCTATCAGAATCTTGTTTCTAAACTAAGAAGATATCTCAAAAATTCAGGAATAAAGAGTTCTGGGAAGGAAAAAACCGGTGAGAAAACAATGATTTCTAAGAAGAAAGAGGGGTTGATCAACAACCGAAAATCTGGGTCTCATATCAACTTAACCTAGGCTTTACGATGATGTATCCCCATAACTTGTTTGTCGATAAGTGATGAGGATTGTTGTGTAAATTTTCACTAAATAAAATACTTTCGAAAATTATAGTTTATATTGTTGAAAAATTACTTTTTCGTTAGTGTGATATTATTACATTAATAAAAATATATTCGTGGAATATATTTTTTCCATAAATCTGAGATAAATCTATTACTTAAATAGAGAAATGAGAGTAACATTTAATTTCATAAAGAATTGGAAAATTGTCCACCTCTAGATGTAATACTCACAAAGTTGTAAATGTCTGGACTATTTTGTTTCTTAATAAGAAACTTTGTCTGGAGTCATCCAATGTTGCAAATCTTGCTTCAAATCACAACATTAATGTTCCTAGTGCAGATCTATCGTTTCTTCATGATAATCATCTCAAGAATCTCTCACTAAAGTTGGATGTAATTTTGTGTGAAGTTTGAAACATGGAAAGGGGATTGCGAAAGGAAGTTAGTGACAATCTTGTCAGTCTTGAATCCATATTGGCAATTGAAAAAGCGGGGATCTAACAACCACACCCAATATTTCGTTTAGGCAATCTGTATGGACAAACTCCAATATAATTCCAAGAGAATCAACTAAATAGTCAGACTCAATCAATGGAAATATATCCAAGAGTTATATCTCTGTTTCTCAATGTAATCATCAAATCAAACAGATAGAATCCGTGAGCCTGATTATTATGAGAAACAACTTGAACGGTACAAAAGACCAATGTTCAAGTGTCAATCAATTTATATCAACAACCAAGGTTGTATTATCTAATTGATTGAACTACGCACAACCTATGATATTTCAATTATATAAACAAATAAAATGCGGAAAATAAATAACACAGACTCAAGAAATTTTGTTAACGAGGAAACCGAAAATGCAGAAAAACCCCGGGACCTAGTCCAGATTTGAACACCATACTGTATTAAGCCGCTACAGACACTAGCCTACTCCAAGTTCACTTCGGACTGGAATGTAGTTGAGCCCTAACGTATCTCATACTGATCAAGGTACAATCGCGTTCCTTACGCCTCTGAATCCCAGCAGGTCTCTACGCACTTGATTCCCTTAGCTGATCTCACCCACAACTAAGAGTTGCTACGACCCGAAGTCGAAGACTTGATAAACAAATCTGTCTCATACAAAAAGTCTATTGAATAGATAAATATGTCTCCCACAGAAATACCTATGAGTTTTGTTCCGTGTTTTGATAAATCAAGGTGAACAGAAACCAAATGATACACCAAACTTATATTCCCGAAGAACAGCCTAGTATTATCAATCACCTCACAATAATCTTAATCGTATGGTAGTTAAACAAGATATTGTGGAATCACAAACGATGAGACGAAGATGTTTGTGACTACTTTTTATCTTGCCTATCATAGATTAAATCTCGAGCAAATCTTAGAAAAGATAGTACTCAATACGATAGAACAAAGCAAGATCAGAACACACAACTACAGAGAAAATAGTTGGGTCTGGCTTCACAATCCCAATGAAGTCTTTAAGTCGTTAGCCTATAATGGTTTTAGGAAAAACCTAGGTTAAAGGAGAATCGACTGTAATCACAACTAGTATCACCCATGAGGTATGGGGATTAGGTTTCCCAATTGCTAGAGTTCTCCCTTATATAGTCCTCAAATCAGGGTTTGCAATCAATGTTACCTTGGTAACAAAGCATTCAATATTCACCGTTAGATGAAAACCCGATTAGACTTAATCTAATATCTTTCAACCGTTAAATCGAACTTAGCTTGTTACACACAAATGAAAAGTGACTTCATTTAGATATGGGTAACCGTACCTAAACGTGTACACCTTGTTGGGTCAACAATAGTTAACCGAAGTTAGCCATATGAACACTTTCATATCAACCTTGTTCATCTTAACACAACTAGTTCAAATGACTCAAATGAAACTAGTTATAGAGTTGTTCAATTGTTTATATTCTCATAGAAGTATACAAGACACAATTGAAACAAAATCGATTTTGATTCACTCGAATCAATTCATGAACATTATAGCCACGATTTGCAAAAGATTGGTTTCCTTAATTTATAAATGTATTAGTTCATGAACAAACTGATTTTAGAACATAACCCACTCAAGTATGCAAACGGGTACGCATACCTAAGTAGCCGGATTTGGTCTGGGTTCGCCAGTATGCGAATGGGTACGCATACTGTCGTACACCACCAAACTCAGTTGAATTCCCGGACTTGAACTTACGTCGGTACGCATACGAGTATGCATACTAAGTTCCCGGACTTCAACTATCAAACCAGTACGCATACGGGTATGCATACTATGGTTCCCGGACTTGGAATAACTTGCAACAGTTAGCATACAAGTACGCATACTGTGCTATATCCAATCATGGTTAATTTTTCTAAACTCCCATTTCAATCATTGAAACATTCTTAGAAGACGACAATAGTTGTCTCACACAAACTATTAGCTTCAAAGCAATTTTCAAGTGATCAAATGATCAGTACGAAACATTCCGAGTCTACACCAAATGACTGTCTCACACAAATCCTATAAGATGTTACCAGGGGATTTTCACATGATCATCTTTTGACTTTTTTCAAGAATATAAGATGAACTTGGTTAAAGCGAAAGCTTACCAACACATATTTCGAGAAATATGTAAGCGAGTTAAACTCAGCTCGAAATATCAAATGTGTATAATTGAAGTCTATATAGCTATACGACTTTTGTCTCAAATAGGAAATAGAGTAGAAATAGACTTTTGAGTTATAGATGAGTTCAAGTCTCCACATACCTTTTGTTGATGAAGTTCCACAATCTCCCCTTAGTAGTTCTTCTTCTTTAATCGATGAACGCCGTGAAGTCTAAAGCTCAACTACACATTATATCCTAATCCAAGACTTAACTATAAGTAGACTAGAAATCAAGACTTACAGTTTCGGCAACTAAACTTGACAAACAAGCTTGAGATAGCAACGTTTGCGAGTTCGACCGAGCAATGCTCTAACAATCTCCACCTTTGTTAATTTTAGTGACAAAACTATCAATACATATGGATTACAAAATAAATAAACTTTGTAGCTTCTCATCCAAATGCTTGATTTCCTTGGTTCTTCAACATTACTCGAAATCTTTGTCACTTCCAAGTACTCCAGTGATTCTGAACGTGTTCAACTCAACATCATAGTTGTTGAAGATCCGTAGCTATAACAATATATAAAAACAAGATGTTTTCGTATTGTTATACAATGTCATAATATTATTACACAGCATCAAAGTCCAATTACATCACAACTTTGACAACAATATTATGGTGATATGTATCACTCCCCCTTAGTCAATACTTCATCTCACAATGAAAACCACTCCCCCTTACATAATGATCCGTAAACCATATGTATTTGTGGTGTGAACTACACAATAATTCTCCCCCTTTTTGTCAATATAAATTGGCAAAGGTAAGAAAACTAGCGGGATCATAATGAAACTCTCATAGAGATACTTCATGACTAAAAGAGAACATATCAACTTTGTTTTGATGATTTCACATAGTCGAAACTTAGTGTATTCATCAAGGAGTTTATAAAGATACAAGATAACTCCTACAATATTCCACAACCGCACTCCCCACAAATATTTGGCAATTAAGCACAAGTTCAATTAAGAACTCTCCCCCATAAAATGTCATTCCCGAAAGAACAACAAGAGCGACCTTACTTTTACAAGAAAAAAAGGATTTATTTGTATACTTTGATCCCTAATAGAGCTTTTATCTACGTAGAAACAAATGCAAAATTGAAACGACACTACACTGACGTTTTAAGCCTTGATTGACCAATAGATATAAATGAGTCCAGGAGCAAAAGGCTAGAAAACTAATGAACCAAAACAACACCAATAGACTGTCGTAAGTGTTGAAACGTAGCAGTATCTAAAGGTTTGGTGAGAATATCAACCAATTGATAAACACATTTATGTGTCTAATATGATCTCAATTGTATGTATTGTTAGTGCTCGATTTTGTATTTATTATGCCTTTTATGTCTTTGTAGGTGTGTTTGGAGAAATAAGCTTTTGCGGCGAAATTGGCTCAAAAAGTGGTATTTGCACCCCTGGGAGAAATCACTAAAGGCACCCAGAAGACATATTAAACGCATCTGAGAAAAGTGTTGAAAAACCCCAGAGAAATTACTAGAAGGACCCTAGTAGTGGATAAGGGGCACCCAGATTTCTATTCACACCCCAACAGTTGGTTAAGGGGCAACTTCTTCTCAATTCAAATTTTGCTTTTGGCGGGAAATATCCTTGCAGGAAGAACGGAATTAGGATTGGATTTTTGGGACATTTCGAATGAGATTCAATAACGGATTTCTGTTGGGTTGGACTTACTAGAGCAGAACAGGGCAGGTATATGTGCTTGAGTCCATCGAATTGGGCTGGATTATCGGGAATTCACCGGTTTAAGCAAAACAGAGAAGGGAGATTTTCAGGCACGATTTGGACGTGATTTTGGAAGAGTTAAACACTGGGATAAGTAGTTACCAAATAAAAAGGATGAATGACGTGTTTAGGAGTTAAAATAGGCATCAAATCTTCTCATATTTGGTTACATCTCGTTAAACAGGGAATGAAGGATAACTCGGGTTTAGTGTTTGGATTCGTGGAAATTACGTGGGAATAAGGAAACCTTATATCCTGTGAGATATGATACTGTCTCATAGAGAATTCAGGGACGTTGGATTGAACCAGACATCAAGTAAGAAGGAGAAAAAGGAGAGAGAAGTCCGTAACTTTGCTTGGAAGAAAAGAGAAGAGATTTTCGGGATTTAGCTGTTCTGTGTTGTAAAAAAGGGTATGTTCAAGTTCTAGAGAGGTTGTCGAGAGTTGGGGGAAGTTACAAAGGTACGGGAGAATCTGCAGAGAAGAATCGGAGGAGTGCAGGAAAAGTTTCTGCTGCTGCAGAAACTCAAGAACACGAAGAACAAAGGATTGCTGAAGTCAGTCACGGAGAGCAAATAACAGTCGCAGAAAAGTATCGTAGTTCAACAGCACCAATTTTGTATGCAAGAGACCTTCTGCAACTGCACCATTACTTTCAGCAACTGTTTACTTTGTAACAGTGACGTCTGTAACCCTAATACAACGTTACAAATTTCTGTGTTATATTATTTCTTCAATAAAACACATTTTTGAGCTATGGATTATTCTTTTGAGCGAGTGTTTGATATCATGAGCTAAACCCCAACATTGGGATGACGGAGGAAGCCAATTCTCATCACCGTGGTAACTCTATTTAATCCTTTTTATGACTTTTACATTAATATATATTGAATTATGATTTTAAATTAATTAGTTGTTATTTAGTTTGATGGGTTATGCTTAGCTTTAGTGTTTTGATAACCCATGCTTACCATTTATAATTAATGTTTTATAAAATCTACCTTGGCAAAGTTTAAGAGTCAATAATTATTGTTTTTGGAGCTATAATTGTCTAAGAATTAATATTGAAACCATAGAATTAGAGTTTGGTGAAATCCCGATTCCCAATAATCTCTCAATATTGTCATTATCTTTCCTTTATTAGCTAGATTAATTTTATTTAAGTCTAAAATCAACAACTTCGCTAGTCCGAGAATCAAACCCTTATTTACCACTGTAAAAACTACATCACCAATTGTTGTTCGGAAGGCACAAATTCCATATTGATAATACCAGAGATCTCTAATAAAATGATACCTTATGTCGATGTGCTTAGTTCTTGAGTGCTCAACAGGATTCTCAGTGATGCAAATCGCACTTGAGTTGTCACAAAAGATCTTCATTACACCAGTGTCAATTCCATAATCAACAAGCATTTGTTTTATCCATATAAGTTGAGTACAACACGAACCTGCAACAATGTATTCTGCTTCGCATGTAGACAGGGATTGTGAGTTTTGTTTCTTGCTATGACATGCCACAAGATTCAACCCAACATAGTAAAATCCCCCTGAAGTACTCTTTCTGTCTTCCACACATCCTGCCCAATATGTATCTGAATAGGCAGTAAGATCAGTGTTAGTATCAAAAGTATAAGATAGACCATACCCGATAGTGTATTGGATATATCGCATGACCCTCTTTGCAACTGCAATATGAGATTCCTTTGGATTAGCCTGAAATCTAGCACAACAACCAACCCTAAAAGCAATATCAGGTCTAGTAGCTGTAAGATATAAGAGGCTTCCAATGATAGATCGATAAAGCTTTTAATCCACATTTACTCCTTTCTCATCTCGATGTAGTTTACCAGTGGTGGGCATAGGCGTCAGTTTTGGAGTTGACTTATCAAGACCGAACCTTGTCACAAGATCCTTAGCATATTTTTCTTGAGATAAGTAAATTCCATCCTTATGTTGTTGAATCTGTAATCCTAAGAAGAATTTTAATTCACCAACATTGTTCATTTCAAATTCCTTACCAAGAGAGACTTGAATATCTTTTGCAAGTTTCTCAGAAGTTGATCCATAAATGATATCATCTACATAAACTTGAGCAATGACAACATCTTTCCCACTCCATTTGGTAAACAATATTTTATCAGCTCCACCTCTCGAAAAACCTTTCCTAAGAAGATAAGTAGTTAGTTTTTCAAACCAGGCACGAGGTACTTGTTTCAACCCATATAATGCCTTTTTGAGCTTAAGGACATTATCTGGGAAATCAGGATTTTCAAATCCCTTAGGTTGAGCAACATAGACCTCTTCCTTTAAATTTTCGTTTAGGAACGCGGATTTTATGTCCATTTGAAACAGCTTAACCTTAAGAAAACAAGCATGAGCTAATAACAATCAAATGGACTCAAGGCGTGCCACAGGAGCAAAGGTTTCGTCAAATTCGATACCTTCAATCTGTGAATATCCCTGAGCGACAAATCTGGCTTTGTTTCTGACAATGGTCCCAAATTCATCATACTTGTTCTTGAATATCCATTTGGTACCAACAATATTGATATTGGAGGGACAAGGTACGAGCTCCCATACATCTTGTCTTTGAAATTGATTTAACTCTTTATGCATTTCATTCACCCAAAAGGGATCGCTAAGAGATTCATAAATATTTCTCGTAACTACTTACGATAGATAACAACCAAAATTGCAAATATTTTTAAGTTGTCCTCTTATCTTAGTTGTATAATTTTTTCCTCCAATAATACTGTTACTTTCATGATTCCTTTGAACCCAGAGATGTCGTGGAGGAACACGTTCTTGTTCAATATGAATAGCCTGATCAGTGCTCTTCTCCTCGTCACTAGAAATATCAGGATCAGTGACTGTTGGAACAACTTCAACTGATTCTGGTATTTCCTTGACTTTCTCAATTGTCTCAGTTGGAGGCAATTTAGTAGGAGGGCTATCATGATGAAAATTGCTCAGATCATCAATGATGACATTTGCAGATTCCATCATAACTCGGGTTCTGAGATTAAATACTCGAAAACCACGACTATCAGATGCATATCCAAGAAAGATACCTTCATCGCTTTTAGATTCAAATTTCCCCTTCTGTTCTCGATCTTTCAGAATGTAGCACTTACTTCCAAACACTCTGAGATAGTGTAAGTTGGGCTTCCTACCGTACCACAACTCATAAGGAGTGTTTAGGGTTTTTGACCATAGGTATACACGGTTGATCAAATAATATGCTGTAAATACAGCTTCTCCCCAAAAACTTAATGGTAAGTTTTTGTTATGGAGCATTACCCTGGCCATTTCCTGAATGTTCCTGTTCTTCCTTTCTGCAACTCCATTAGATTGAGGAGTAATGGGTGGTGAGTAATGTTGAATAATCCCCAGTTTGTCACAAAATTCAAACACCTTAGTGTCCTTGAATTCATTTCCACGGTCACTTCTAATTTTCTTTAGCTTGCGACCTTGTTCTTTCTGGATTTTATTAACAATAATCTTGAATTCATCAAGGGTTTTATTCTTATGAGCTAAAAATGCCACCCAAGTGAATCTGGTGTGATCATCTACCATAATTAAAGCATACTTCTTCCCAGCAACTGTAGGTTGTTGAATAGGACCGAAGAGATCCATATGAATTAAATCAAGTGGAGCTTTTGTGAGAATATCTCGAGATGATTTATATGGAACTTTCGTTTGTTTACCCTTTTGACAGGCACCAAAGACACCATCAATCTTGGCATTGATTTTGGGAACACCTCTAACAAGTTCTTTGTTGATGATCTTAGTTAGAAGGCGATAATTGATGTGACCAAAACGCTCATGCCAAAGATGTGTAGATTCCACCTTAGTCAAATTGCAACAATTGCTAAACTCAGTATCAAGAAGATAACAGTTATTTTTAGCACGAGTTCCCTGAAAAATTACTTTTTCATTTTTGTCTACAATGTCACATCCAGTCGCATTGAAGACAACTTTATGGCCTTTGTCACAAATTTGACTAACAGAAAGAAGATTAGCAGTCATACCTTTAACGTACACTACATCATGGATTTCAGGAATGCCAGGAAGTTTGATCGTCCCCTTCTTGCTTATGTAGCAAAAACTCCCATCTCCAAATGTTACATGACCTCCTTCAAAGTCGCTTGAATTCACAAACCACGAAAGATCTCCAGTCATATGTCGGCTACATCCACTATCAAGGAACCATTGAAAGGGTGATGTTGATTTTAGAGCAAAATCTCCCATACTAACACTACTATCCCGTTTGGGATTTCTTATTAGATTTGTACACCTTTTTAGATAAGTAAACAGTTGTTCAGCTTTCTTGTGAAGATTACAAGCAACCTTTAAACTTTTCTTGAATGATGTACACGTATGTTGAAAATGATTATGAGAATCACAGAACATACATGGACCAACATCTTTAAACTCATCTGAGTAGTTCTGAGTCACATCAGGTTTCACAAAGCCAAAACCTCGCTTATCCCCTGACTTGTGACAATTCTTCAGGGAATAATTAAAGGAATTATTCAAATCCATTGAAGATACTTTGACACACTTCAAATCCTTATACTTTGCAATATCTGCAAGAAGATCAGAATTGATCCGAATTTGTTCATCCAACTTCTTCTGGAGATTTACTAGCTCTTCAGAAAGTTCTCTCTGATCAGAGTTAAATCCTGGTAAAGCGTTTATAGAGACTTTACTATCCATAGAGTCAGATTGCTACAAACACAGACTTATGAGGTCTTAAACGTGTTTGCCTGCTCTGATACCAATTGAAAAAGCAGGGGTCTAACAACCACACCCAATATTTTATTTAGGAAATCTGTATGGACAAACTCCAATATAATTCCAAGAGAATCAACTAGACAGTCAGACTCAATCAATGGAAATATATCCAAGAGTTATATCTCTGTTTCTCAATGTAATCATCAAATCAAACAGATAGAATACGTGAGTCTGATTATTATGAGAAACAACTTGAACGGTACAAAAGACCAATGTTCAAGTGTCAATTAATTTATATCAAAAACTAAAGGTTGGATTATCTAATTGACTGAACTATGCACAACCTGTGATTTTTCAATTATATAAACAAATATAATGCGGAAAAGAAATAACACAGACACCAGAAATTTTGTTAACGAGGAAACTGCAAATGTAGAAAAACCCCGGGACCTAGTCCAGATTTGAATACCACACTGTATTAAGCCGCTACAGACACTAGCCTACTGCAAGTTAACTTCGAACTGGAATGTGGTTGAGCCCTAACCAATCTCACACTGATCAAGGTACAGTCGCGTTCCTTACGCCTCTAAATCCCAGAAGGACTCTACGCACTTGATTCCCTTAGCTGATCTCACCCATAACTAAGAGTTGCTACGACCCAAAGTCGAAGAATTGATATACAATTGTCTCACACAGAAAATTCTATTGGATAGATAAATCTGTCTCCCGCTGAAATACCTATGAGTTTTGTTCTGTCTTTTGATGAATCAAGGTGAACAGGAGCCAATTGCTACACCAGACTTATATTCCCGAAGAACAGCCGAATAATATCAATCACCTCACAATAATCTTAATCGTATGGTAGCGAAACAAGATATTGTGGAATCACAAACGATGAGACGAAAATACTTATGACTACTTTTTATCTTGCCTATCGGAGATTAAATCTCGAGCAAATCTTAGAGAAGATAGTACTCAATACGATAGAACAAAGCAAGATCAGAACACGCAACTACAGAGAAAATAGTTGGGTCTGGCTTCACAATCCCAATGAAGTCGTTAACCTATAATGGTTTTAGGAAAAACCTAGGTTAAAGGAGAATCGAATCTAGTCGCAACTATTATCACACAGGAGTGTGGGGATTAGGTTTGCCAGTTGCTAGAGTTCTCCCTTATATAGTCTTCAAATCAGAGTTTGCAATCAATGTTACCTTGGTAACAAAGCATTCAATATTCACCGTTAGATGAAAACCTGATTAGACTCAAGCTAATATCTTTCAACCGTTAGATCGAACTTAGCTTGTTACACACAAATAAAAAGTGACTTCATTTAGATATGGGTAACCGTACCTAAACGTGTACACCTTTTTGGGTCAACAATAGTTAACCGAAGTTAGCCATATGAACACTTTCATATCAACCTTGTTCATCTTAACACAACTAGTTCAAATGACTCAAATGAAACTAGTTATAGAGTTGTTCAATTGTTTATATTCTCATAGAAGTATACAAGACATAATTAAAACAAAATTGATTTTGATTCACTCGAATCAATTCATGAACATTATAGCCACGGTTTGCAAAAGATTGCATTCCTTAATTTATAAATGTATTAGTTCATGAACAAACTGATTTTAGAACATAACCCACTTAAGTATGCAAACGGGTATGCATACCTAAGTAGCCGGATTTGGTCTGGGTTCGCCAGTATGCGAACGGGTACGCATACTGTCGTACACCACCAAACTCAGTTGAATTCCCGGACTTGAACTTACGCCGGTACGCATGCGGGTATGCATACTAAGTTCTCGGACTTCAACTATCAAACCAGTACGCATACAGGTATGCATACTATGGTTCCCGGACTTGGAATAACTTGCAACAGTTAGCATACAAGTACGTATACTGTGCTATATCGGATCATGGTTAATTTTCTAAACTCCCATTTCAATCATTGAAACATTCTTAGAAGACGACAATAGTTGTCTTACGCAAACTATTAGCTTCAAAGCAATTTTCAAGTGATCAAATGATCAGTACGAAACATTCTGAGTCTACACCAAATGACTGTCTCACACAAATCATATAAGATGTTACCAGGCGATTTTCACATGATCATCTTTTGACTTTCGTCATGAATATAAGATGAACTTGGTTAAAGTGAAAGCTTACCAACACATATTTCGAGAAATATGTAAGCGAGTTAAACTCAACTTGAAATATCAAATGTGTATAATTGAAGTCTATATAGCTATACGACTCTTTTCTCAAATAGGAGATAGAATAGAAATAGACTTTTGAGTGATAGATGAGTTTAAGTCTCCACATACCTTTTGTTGACGAAGTTCCACAAGATCCCCTTAGTAGTTCTTCGTCTTTAATCGATGAACGCCGTAAAGTCTAAAGCTCAACTACACATTCTGTCTTAATCCGAGACTTAGCTATAAGTAGACTAGAAATCAAGACTTATAGTTTTGGCAACTAAACTTGACAAAAAAGCTTGAGATAGCAACGCTTGCGAGTTTGACCGAGAAGTGCTCTAACATCAATTATAATGACTCGACTGTCCACCGATACTATCCAACTGAGCCACTGCGGTTATCCGGAAGTATGGGGTATTTAACAAGCACCGCTGTGGTCATCCAATAACAGCTTCCCATGAGGTCACCCGACCCTGGATTACTCCCGCCCTATCATACTTAACTGCCGAGTTTTCTATCAAATCTGGAACCAATTATGTTGAAAAGGCTTCGTTGTTAAGAAAGAACCAACCATTACTTATATTTCATTCCACGAACCCAACCTACCGAATCGGGATATTACAATACCACCACCTTAAATTGGAGATTCGTCGACTCCGGAATATATTCAAGTCCAGATCTCCGATACTCCCTGCCCCTCATGAGACCAGTAACTAACCTATCATATCCAATGTACTTTCTCACCCTCAATAGGTGACTAGTTATTGGCTCTGATACCATTTATAATGAACCGATCCTCCACCGATATTGTCCCCACTTAGCCACTGCGTTCATCCGTCAGTGTGGGTTTTTTAATGGGCACCTGTGCTAATCCAGCATCAGCTTCCCAGGAGGTCACTTATCCCTGGATTACTTTGCCTGAGCACGCTTGACTGTAGAGTTTTCTGCCAACACTAGAGTCAATTGTGCTGAAAAGGCCTCGGTGTTAGGAAAGGACCAACCATTAGTTATATTTTATTCGGCGAACCATACCCGCCGAATCGTGGTATTACAATAATTGTTGAAGAATATTGCAATCCTTGGGTTATGAGGAACTTGTTCCGAAATCTTATGGAAAACCATAAAATATAAGATTGTGTTTTAGTGTTCTTCAAAGAATAGACTAATTAATTATTTATTAATTTCAATGTTTATGTAAAGTTTATTCAAATTATCAATAAAAGTATTTTGCCTGAGTCACTTTTCCGATAGTCATGATTCGGATTGCTTTGCTTTGCTTTGGGTTATGAGATAAACTTTCAGTTTTTATTAACTTTAAGTTTCGGTCTCATATTGGCTATGTCTTTTTATGATTTTGTGACTTTTCGGTTTAGCAGATTTCATATCTAACATTTCAGGTTGCTTTATCAAAGAATCATAAGAATATGATGGTGATTAAACTAATGTGTGAAGTCATAATAATTACACTATTACCGATTTATGTTTTATAAGGTGTGTATTTAGTATACATATGAGTTTTGGTTTTGGGTTTTTATTTTGTGGCAGGTAATAGCTAAGATTTTCGACCTTTCTCTAGTAAAGGTTGCCTTCTTGTTATTCTTTTCTTTTGAAGGGAATAACAAATAATATGTGAGAGTTTTACATTAAACTGGTGCTTAATGATATATTTTTGTGGGGTGTGTAGTCGTGGAAACCAAGAGAAGATTTATTATTGATAATCTGTTTTCTGATAAGTAACTAGATCAACTCCGATCTTAGTTTGGCTTGTCGAAGTGAGGTAATAATTATCTTTGTATGTGTATCAACATATTTTGGTAGTGGCGGTATGGTTGAAGTAGGTGGTTAACTCAGATTTTAGCAGTGGGGGTGTTGTTGGAGAAGGTGGTTAACTCTCTTGATTAGTGATTGAAATATTGTATAGTTAACAAAGTGTACATGCTAGGTAGACAATTCATATGCATGTATCGCTGTTAATTACGCATGAAAATGAGAGCGTACCAAGTACACTACCAAAAATTTTGTTCGGAAATTTGTATGGACAAAACCTAATACAATTGCAAGTAGATCTAATTAAAGATCCTTGAACAATATGTATATAAAGTTTTAACAATATGTATACAGTTGCAACTTCCTCTCCCACAATCAATATGTCTAGACTAAGAATTTCGTGAACATGATTGTATAAAAAAATTCTTGGACGATCTTACAAATCAATATCCAAGATCAATTTAGTTTTATCCAAATCAAGAGGATCTAAATTCTGCCAAGTATGAAACTTATTATCTATCTTTAAAGATACGAATTCAACAAGAACAAGTCTCGTTATTGATTACAATTAATAAGGACTTAAACTTCATAGACTGTATAAGTACTACTTGTGTTATTCCTATTATAAAGATAAAACAATATAATGCGGAAAATGAAAAACATAAGACACTAGAAGTTTTGTTAAAGAGAAAAATTGCATTTGTAAAAAACCCCGGAATCTCGTCCAACTTTGAACATCAAACTGTATTAAGACGCTAAAGACACTAGCCTAATGTAGATGGTGACTGTAGGACAAAGGGTAAAATGATCATTTTACGACCTAGGGGTAAATCCTTCATTTTGGTAGTCCAAGGAAAAATTGTCACTTTACCAAAATGTCCAACCCAGTCGAGATACTCAGGCCTACGAGTGCAATCAGCTACCAGGCCATCCATAGGAACATGTGAACTCAAACGTAGTTTAGCCAATATGAAGCCCAAATCTCCAGCCAAGAAAAGGGTTCAAGACGGAGCTCAATTCCTGAAGAAATATAAGTTATCTCAAAGATGAAGAAGCCCAGTTAGGCCCGAAGAGATTCTATCACTCCGAGGCGAAGAGCCTCTATCACTCTGAGGGTATTTCCACCGCTATAAAAGCAAAGAGCCTTTATTACTAGAAGGCAAAGAACCTTCATCGCTCGAAGGCGAAGAGCCCTCATATCTCTAAAGAATGTTAGTACCTAAAAATTATTTCCAGGTAAAACAAATGCACCACTGTGGTATTTCTTTTTAGGTAAAAAAATCAAAATCGAACAGGACAAGCCTAAACCACGATAGCAGCCGTTTTGTCCTGCTTCGGTCACGATGGAGAGGAAGATGGGTTGATCTTAGGGGAGGGAAGCAGAAAAGTTTAAGAAATTGGCAATGGTATTGAAGTGTTTGTGTGTGTTGGGTATTGAAACTAAGAATAACAGAGCTTTTTTGATGATAAAGAGTGTTCTGTTTTCTGAATAGGCTAAGTAGCCTATTTATAATAGTTTAGAATACGCAATGCCAATCTCATGAGTTATGGGAGTCGGGAGTTATGGAGAGATAGAGATGGTGGGATAGTGCGAGATAATTTAGGGAAGCTTATGGAAATCCTTTTTATATTGCACCCACTATCTCTCTTAACTGCCGTGACCGTGCCAACTCTAACTTTCACATGGGGTGTTGCCATGCCGCATGTTGTCGTAGACCACCAGACCAATACCCCATGAAGAATCCCCCCATGTGATGTATTTTGATGGTTCTTAGGTGTTTTTGATGAATCATAGATCTCATCTTACTTAGGCTAAATCGTAGCCGTTGATATGTCATATGTCTTATGGACGTGTTAAATTAAAGTTGTTGTGGAAGCAACTTATCCAAAGCCATCCGCAGGATTAGGGTGCAATCGTGCCTTGTTATGGCATATTGGAATAGCTTGGCATATTAGCGGCTAGTTTATGCGCTGTAATTTACCGCGGTATGCTAGTGGCATAAAGTGGCACGATGCCATAACTAAAATGGAAGGAAATATTCCAGGCCATGATCTTCTCATGAGATAATGCAGTACTAAATTACCACATGGCCCTTGATTGGCCTATTTTATGGAGATAAAATAGTAAATGGCGTAGTAGCCAAAATTACGCGTGGGATCATGCCTTTGTCTTGGCCAAAGCTGTCATGGTCGAGAATAGCGCGCGCGATGGTGCCAAGGCCGTAAACGGCGCACACGATGGTGCTATGGCCTTGGAAAAAGCTGCCAAGGCCGTAAATGTCGCGCGGCAGGGTGCCATGACCTTGGACAAAGCTTGCAAGGCCGAGAATGCCGTGCGTGATGGGGTTATGGCCTTGGCCAAAGCTACCAAGGCCGCAAATGTCGCGCGGCAGGGTGCCATAGCCTTGGCCAATTCTAAGGCCGAGAATCGCACGCGTGATGGTGCTAAGGCCTTGGCCAAAGCTGTCAAGGCCGTAAATGACGCGCATGATGGTGCTATGGCCTTGGCCAAAGATGCCAAGGCCGAGGATGTCGTGCGATGGTACGCATCTTATGATGTGGCGCAATGGCGGACATGCCACATGCCATATTTTGCCAAATTGTGTTATGGACTTTATCCGATTGTTTTGAGATGATTTCTTCTGAGCCATTAGTCCATTTTTCTTAGCCAAAGCGTTGTAAGCTACAATGGCTATACCATGGTCTTAGCCATAGCTGGATAAGTTACTTCATGAGAAATGCGGTGTATGCCATGGGTTTGAATATGCATAGCAAATATGCCGTGGTGTTTATGATGTAATCATCATATAGCTACAATCTAGGGTTTGAGTTTAAGGCAATATGCCAGGCCTAGATTTAAAGTTTTAGTGTTGTTCCAGTACCAATATAAATACGATAGCGCCGTTATAGCATGTTCAAGGAACTCGGCCGTGGGAGTTTGCGACTTGAGACGATACTCGATATATCCATGTATTAGCATAGTACTTTCAGTAGCATTTATACAGGCAGAGACCGTCTGAAGGGTAGTTTTCACCAGCATCAGTGGCAGCCCGAGGACAGTATTGTTCTATACTAGAGATCAATTCGTGTAGGAGCTTATCCAACCAATATGATAGAGTACCAGTAATAAATACTTTACTCATGTATGTTATGAGACGGTTAAACCGGAAGTTGGATATGTATTACTGATTCTCTTGCGGAATATAAGTTGTAGATACAAATCCTTACTCCTGATGCCGGGTCAGGGATACATTATATTATATTTCTGCAACTAGGGAAAGGCCAATTTACCACGAATTCCCTTGTCAAAAACTCACCATCAACATTAGTCCCCGGGTTAGCACGAAACTATGCGGTTTTGTGTGGTAAGCACTAGATGTGACGTAGATACTATGTGAATCTGAAATTCATAAGCGAAAGAGGCGTTACTTATCTGTTTGGCAGGTGGCATGGCGCGCGCATGGCTAAGAAGCATTCACGCTTGTGATTCCGCTTGGAAAGGTGGGGCTTGGTTTTTACACAGTGATGCATGGCTTGTGCGGTCCCGCATGATTTGACCAGCCATTCCTAATCCAATTAGGAATCTCCAACAACCGTTGGTCAATCAAATCAATAATCGAAAATTAATAACACTGAAATTATCTAGTTTCCCACCAACGGTACTCGTGGAGCTTCTTGACCCCACAAAAGTCTTTAAACAAGCGGTCGTAAGAGATTTCACCAAATTAGGAAACTTTCCTCTCCGAATAGACGACTCCACTAGAAACAACAAGAAATGAAATTTGCCTGGCTCTTAGGATAGTTTGCTAGAAATGAAAACTTAGGTATTTATAGACCAAGGTTGTTTGGACACCAAGGAATTTCCAAAACCGAAATTATTCTTAAGATATGCCATGAATGCCCAAATTCTATTTTCCTAATTCCAATAAATGTAGTCCAATATTTTTCGAAATCTCTCATAGAAAATCTCCAATTCGTAAATGCACATTACTAATATTTATTCTCTAGAGCTATGCATTAATAGCTGGTAATTAAAGCAGATAAAACCAAAAACCTTAATTAAAAGATTCTCAATTTATTTCGGTACAGGATCACCTTGAGTACCAAGGAATATCATTTAACAATAAATGATAAGAGTTAATGCTCATGTTCAAAGTATGTTGACATCTTTACACAACAAATCCTAATTCCGAATCTACACCAGTTCATGAAGAAAATATGTAATTCATGGAAAAACGGATTCACATCTTGGAATCGGTTCTACCACACTTTCAAACAAGTTTAGAATTGGTTCTACCAAAATTCCAAGACTAATATGTGATCAGTCATACCAAGTCACAATGATTAGTTGTGATCGGTCCTACCAAGTCACATACATGGGTCCAGATCGATTATACCAATCACATGGATCGGTTCTTCCTAAACATGGTACCTACTTGTGATCGATCATACCAGTCACTAAGATCGGTCATACCAATTACTAGGGCTGCACATGGTTCGGTTTTCATCGGTTTTTGGCAAAACCATAACCGAAACCGAAGTACTCGGTTTTCCAATAATGAAAACCAATGAAACCATTTAATCTATATGGTTCGGTTCGGTTTTGAACCTCCTGGTTTCAGTTTTAAACTTGTCGGTTCTGGTTAACCAGCAAAGTTACAGAAATCTTCTTATTTACGTCAGTTTTACATAACTGACAGACAAATTTTTTAAACCTGTCATTTTTTTCCTAAATTTCAAATACATTAAATATTCAAACTTCTGATACAGATTAACGAAAACACTAAATTGCAAACAAAAATAAAATTTAAACACCAAATGTTCATAACCGGTTGTCCCATTCTTCATAGGATCAACAACAAATATTGCGCTATAATGACGACACTTTGCATACTTTGAAGGTGGCTTTTCCATATCAAAGTGATCACATATTGCGGAAATGGTTGTACGTGGTGCTGGTGCTGGGTTTACATAGAAAAATCGTAATAGTACCTGCACATACACAAAAGAATGTTGATTATGAACTGCTCAATCAAAATAGTACATAGTCATAAGGAAACACGAAATTGAATGTCCATTCATCTGAGTGTATTATAGTCATAGAAATTAAAAGAAGAAGGGTGTAGAACTGTTACAAATTATTTGGTAAACAAGCATACTACCATTGAAGATTGAACCAAACCCAACTATTCATAGCATCATAATTCAGTATTTCACAAAAAGCAACAGACTGATACTGGAATGCCGATTATAACTTACAATAATACGTCCCTCTATCCTTGTTCCTTCTATTCGTCCGAACCATTAGATCTGAATCCTAGCTTTCTGCAAACACGAACAAAATCAAAAACAAAACATTAAGAACAAAACCCAAAACAAAAATGTTGTAGTAACAAAGGATACGAAATCAATTTTATAACTTACACTTTGTGAAATCGAAAGATGAGATTCTAGCACCAGGTGCATCCCCCAAACACATTAACATAAAAACAAGTTAGATATATACAAAGCCAATAAAAACACATAAGAAATGAGTAACAAGTAAGGGTTTAAGGAGTCGTACAATATTTCAACAACTATAAGAGCACGAATCATGTCTTCGAAAAGAAGAGAATTATGAGCAATTATAGACTCATGATTGTAACAAATCATGAGCAACTCTACCAAATCAATATCCCTCCCTTATTAGTGTTATTACTAATAACACAAACTTGCACCAAAAACAATCATACAATGAAACTAAACATAATTTTTTTTATCCAGAAATCAAAATCAATATAAATAACCTTGATATCTTAACTCAAAACACCAAAATCCAAATTAGAGACATAGAGCTTGTTACATAGCAGCAGCATACATATCATATATCACTCCAACCTGCACTTCCAGCAAAATCATCAATCAAAACACCATAATTCAAATTAGACCCAGTTACCTCTCCTTCAAATTCAGTAATTTCTACTCAAATCGATCAATATAAAAATATTTCATCAAAACAAATCTAGAATGAATTTTTTTATAGAGATTTAACATACAAGATTGAAATAACCTTTTGAGTTGTATAAATTTAGAGAAAGAAAGGGATAGCATATCTAATAAAGAAAAATCAAAACTTTGAAGAACAAAAGTAAACCATAGAAACAATCTATTAACTGAACCTTAGATTTAATCTTAGAAACGTCGATACCATCACTTAATCAAAACCCAATGTTCAGAAATAAGAAAATAAACAAAGAAAATCACATAAAATCAAAGATTAACTTACCGGAGGTGCTGATTAAAATCTTGCATGGGCGTTTGTGCTTAATTAGTTGATTCTAGGATGAAGAAGATGAAGAAGATGAAGAAAAAAAATGAAGAAAAGAAGGTGGTGGTAGACATGTAGGTTACTAGCTTTAGTCTTTTAGAGTGGTGGTGTCACTGGTGCTCGAACGAGAAGGAGGAGGAGAAGAAGAAGAAGAGAACTGAGGATAGTCATTTAACTCTTACACTTCTTAGGGTTAGAGTAATATAACTCAATCAACGCCTATTATTCACTCAAATCCTAAGACTTATAATCATCGGTTAAACCATCGGTTTTCGGTTCGGTTTTGGATATAAACCTTAACCGAAACCTAAAGTGTCGGTTTTATGAAACTGACAACCATGACATAACCATTGATAATCGTTTTCGGTTCGGTTCGGTTTAAAATGACCGGTTTTGGTTCATGGTTTTGGTTCGGTTTTGTGCAGCCGTACCAATTACAAGGATCGGTCACACAACCTCTCATGATCGGTCACACCAATTACCAGAAACGGTCACACCAATTACAAGGATCGATCATACCATCTCATGGTGATTACTTAGGATCGGTTACACCAATTACCAGAACCGGTCATACCAAATCATAAGTCTAGGTATTGTGATCTATTATACCAAGATACATAACCTGAGTTAAGATCGGTTCTACCAACTCATACATATTGGTCATCCAAAGAATATGCAATGAATAGCCGGACCAATATACCTATTGATTTCCCTTTCAATTCATGAAATAAGTTCACGAACCTACTTCCTTTAAACAAATGTAAAACATTATTTCCTAGGATGAAATCTTCACCATAAACCCATACACATAATCATAAAACTATATACAAGATTATGTCGATGTCATATATATGAAGTTCAAAAGATAAGCGTTATACTTCATAATATAATTCCTTAATACTATGACCATACTATTATGATCATGTCTATCCACTAGAGTATTATTTATTTATATACAAGCTTCGCATGTTATGTTTTCGATATAGCACGACTTGAAATATACGTTAGGAATGGAAACAAGTTCAAGTCAATATTACTAACCTCAAGTGGAAGGATGATGTCGTCGTTGTAGTCGTTCCTTCTTCTCATTCTTCAGGTCTTCGGAGTAATACTTGTATGTCTCAACATTCCTAGACTTTTTAGTCTAACCTAAATGAAGTTTACTCTAGTTTTTAATCAAGTGACTCTAGATGAGTTTTGATACTAAAATATGACAACCAAACTTGACATACCAACGCTTGGTAAATTCAACCGAGCTATGCTCTAACAATATATTTATTTATTTACTTTTTTTTTTTGAAACTAAAAGAATAATGAAATTACTATGGCGGTGGGAAAGGACTTTACCTCTTGATTCTTCACAACTTGTTATTATCTCAGTATCATAAACTTCAAAAACTCACATCTTTTGATTTTTCGATCTTTTCACTTTGTCTTTGCTTTGGATATAATTTTTTTCTCTTTTTGCTGCTTACAAACCTTATACTTCTTCAACTTACTTTAAATTTGTGATACTCCGCTTGTTGATGATGATAAGTTTCTATTGAGAGAGAGTCGTGATCCCGTAACTAAAATGAGGTTAGTTCTGTCTTTATGGCATTTTCTTCTAGCGTAATTGTCTCTCCATCATGGATAGTTGGGTCCACCACGATTACTCTCTCATAGGTTAATTGTCTCTCCAAAATGTCAGATTCTCTTATTTTCTCTTAGAGTGTCAAATTCTCAAGCAATTCTAGTTTCCATAATTTCGGTGAGAAACATTATGTAAACTTAGCTAAAAGAATATTATGTGACTCTAAATGTTGGAATTTTGGTACAACTAAACTTTTCACCCTTACCCCCAATCCTAAATTGAATATAGTCCTCGATTTATAAAGATACATGGATAAATGCATGAACAAAGAGTACATGTAAAAATTTAAAGGAGATAAGGAAAGATGTTACCATATGAAGCAGTGTACCGTAAGCATATGTGGTGCCTCCCATAAAGCGCCAAGTTTGAAGTCTTCAGCCAGACCAAGAAAGAGTTAGTCACAACTTAAGCATCATATAACAATAATAAAAATAGTTGTGGATCCTTAAAATCAATCAGATTTGACTCACACAGTTGGCCATGATAGATTTGGTTTCGGTAGTGGTCATTTTCATGAAAATGTGTCAATTCTAATTTCCTAAAATCATTAGGTTTAGTTCCAAAAATTATGAACTAACATATTTCAAATTCACGCATTCCCACATTTGGTAAATAAAATTTTGGTGGTATAACTAAGTCAATTATGGTATCTGTTTGCGGGTAAAAACGGTTTACTGGTTTCTTGGGTAAAAGTGGTGGAGTAGGCAAGTGCCCGATAAAGCAAATCGTCTAAACCTTTAAACAAATGTACCGTTTGGGAGTACTTTGAGTTCGAGAGACTAATCTATATGACTCTGGCCCGAACCAATATATTGGCCATTCCAGATTCAATTCGGTCACAGGGAAGGAGAAGGGTCGGTCCATAGGGAGTGAAGCTGAGAATGTGTGGATATCAATGGAGATTGATGTGTGATGTGTTAAACTGCTTTGAAGATAATTTCTCTGTGTAAGACGAGAAAAATCCTCTGTGTTTGATATGATTGTTAGATGACTGATGTCTGATGAGATGAATTCAGTTCTTACTTTGTTATCCATCCATATCATAGGTCGAGGACCTATTTATTGCAGAGGTAGTTAGCACATCGATCTCTTGTAAGTGGTGACGGTTGAAGAGAGTGGAATAATGGGGAAGTGGGAAATCGTGTGTAAACCAATTCCATTTTGCATGGGAAACTTGGTTGATTGACCATCCACTATTCTATTTACTCCTCCAACTTCCAGCACGACTTACTCATATTTCTCATTGTGGATGTACTTCACAGCGCACGTGCTGTAGGCCGCCAGTCCAAAATCCTAGTGAATATCCCCTCATGTGACATGAATTGATGTCTCATGTGAAAGTATGCTTTGCAGACATATTTTATGTGGTCAATCCTTGACCTAGTTATACTATGAGTCTTAACTGATTAATTAAACAAAGTTCGTTACTCAAGGTTATGATGGGTGAAGCATAAAGTGTTTGCTGGGACAACAACATTCTTTATAGACTATAAACGTTGAGCCTGATGAGTCACTGATGATTGTGACATATCATTGCGCTACCTGAAGCAGCAATGATAGTCGACTGATAAGTATATGTTTAATGAGATTGCTGGATCGATCATAAACCATGATGTTGATGCGTCAAGCATTTGCCAAGAAGTCGTATGAAGATGATCATTGTTGAATGATCGTAGAAGGTTCATCTCGATTCACATTTCATTAGTAAGTCGAGTGACAAGCAGAAAAATTATAATATTAAAATAATGGTCGACTGCGAACCAGGTTGGTGAACAACTGAGTGTTGGTTGATGGACCAATGAAATACTGATAGCTGGATCAATATTCATATTGCTTCTTGAATATTGATAGATGAATCAATATTGCTTCGCAAAGAAATTGATAGTTGAATCAATAAAATATTGGTAGTTAGACCGAATACTAAATTATTAAGTAAAATATTGATTGTTGGATCAATATAAAAATTGACGGTGTTTGAACCCTGTTCAGAATTATGCCCTGCAGTGCATTAGGTTAAAAACCCTAATTTTGACAGATAGATGATCTATAAATGATTAAATGAGGATTAACCAATGGGTGAGAGCGACCGGCCATTGGTGGTGATGGACTGACCATGTGGTTCCCAGGTGCTTGGAGCATCAACCAAAGTCAGTTGTAGAGTATTTGGTGAAAGGATGATTAATTAATGTTTAATCATAATTAAAATAGTGCTATGTCGAGCATTAGGTAGTAAAACCTAATTGTGGCAGGGACCGACCAAAGGTGTTGGAACCGGCTACTGGTGGTCGTGGGACCCGCTGATGGTGTATCAACTAGTCATTCATGAACTCAAGCCCTTGGGTATGCGTACTGCTTATGCGTACCTCCCCTTGTTCACGAACTCAGAACCTTAGGGTCGCCCACTGGAAATGCTTACCTACCTTGTTCTAGAACTCAGATGTCTAGGGTACGCATAATGGGTATGCGTACCTACACTGTGTCTGGAATCTCAATTGTTCTGAAAACTCTCTTTAAACAATTTAAAACATTCCCAATCGCCATAGATATGAGATATCATTGCTTGGGAAATTTCCAAATGATCAACTAGAAACAAAAATGGCTCATGAACAATAAATTATTCTTAACCAAGATTGTTAACGATCTATGAACATCAATTGCTTAAATCATATTTCAAGAGATTTATCAGGACAAGCTATTCTCGAAATTTATTCTTTGCAATATTAAACCTACTAAAATCATGCAACATAGTCTCTTAAAGATAGAATGGTAAATGTCGTGAGTAAATAGGATGGTTCAGTCTTCACATACCTCTTTTCTATAAAGTTATCCAAATGTCTTCGTTTGATCTTCAGTCTTCAATCTCCGAGGGTTATTCAGTGATGTCTGTACTCAACTACCATACTCTAATCCTAGTATGAGACTTGACTTTAGGAGACTAGAAATCAAGATATAGTTGTGTGCATCTTATATTGACAACAAGCTTGAAATAGCAAAACTGGCGAGTTCGACCGAGAAGTGCTCTAACAATGCATGATATATGCATGCGCAGCTCCCGATTACACTAGATAGATGCATGTGTAACTCCTAATTACACATGTTAAGATAAGTTATCAAGTGTCTTTGTGTGATCTTTGTTATTCGCCTCACAATTTGTTCTATAATTTTGTTTCTCTTTTTTGTTCATCCAACCTAATCTCATGGATGTTTATTTTGTTGGAGATATGCATGCATTTTGGAATCGAGGAAGACAAGAAGGGAAGGGAACATTTTCTATTATAGGATGTCGTGGCTTATTTCTAGGATTTTGTTTTACATATCTAGTGTTTTAACTCCTTTATTGTGTTCAAGAATAACTGATTACTATAAACAGAAAAATTATTGTAAATGAATAGGGGTAATTTGCGTTACCTCCCCCGTAAAGATTGGTAATTTGCATTACCTCCCTACAAAAATAAAATTAGCAAAACCTCCTCTCGTCAATAATTCTGTCTATTCCAAGTTAGCTGACTCAACACTAACTTACACGTGGTTTTTATTTTTTTTGGGGTAGTTTGCGTTACCTCCCCTGTAAAGATTGGTAATTTGCATTACCTCCCCTGTAAAGATTGGTAATTTGCATTACCTCCCCTGCAAAAAACCACGTGGAAGTTAGTGCTGAGTCAGCTAACTTGGAATAGACGGCATTATTGACAAGAGGAGGTTTTACTAATTTTATTCTTGTAGGGGAGGTAATGCAAATACCAATCTTTACAGAGGAGGTAACGCAAATTACCCCAAATGAATATCAAAGCAGTACATATATATTGTTGTATTTTTCTTTTTGAAGTATAACTTTTGGATACACATGCCATATGGGTTTGTAATTTTTGGATGTGTAACTTCTGGGTGTGCAACTGTTTCATGCCATATGGATGTGTAACTGATAGGTACACTTCCATATGTTGGTGGTGGTGGTGGCGGGCGGCAGCGGTTGTGGGTGGTGGTTGGTGGCGATAATTATCAGTGGTGGTGGTGAGAGGTGGTGATTGGTGCTGGTTGTGGTTGTTGGTGGGCGGTGGTGGGTGGCAGTGGAGGTGGCCGGTGGTGGTTGCTGGTTGTCGGTAGTGGTGGTGGACAGTGGATTGAACAATATGTATAAGGGTATGAATGTCTTTTAATAATTTGAGGTATAGGTTCAAAACCTTTTTTTAAGTAATTTAATGGCTTGGTATTGTGTGTCTCAATGAGTAGAGTCTTAGCCTAATTTTCGACTACAGAAACTAAGTATACGTACAACAGTAAATCTTTTTGCGGAAACTCTGTATATGTCAGCCATTTCTTAGGTAGAATGAGGAACAGATCTGTCCTCTCTACTAAAACGAAGAAATTAACCGTAATGTCAGCCTTCTGTTTCTAAATAATAGGCTGGTTTGTGTGCAAATTTTACACACAAACCAACATATTATTTAGAATTTACATACAAACCAGCATATTATTTAGAAATGAAGGGAGTAAGAGATCCCGGGGTTAACCCATTCGAGTGGATTTGGGAGTGAAAGGGTCCGTTAAATATTTATCAATACCACGTCATTTCCTCATCATCATTTTCACGGATTAGGCCTATTTGGTAAGTTCTCTACCACTTACTCGTTTCCATTACTACTACCTCATCATCACTAACCATGGCGATTCTCGCCTTTCCTCTGGCCCTAACTTTTTTAAAACCACAAAGAACTCATTTCTCGATTCTCTTCGCTTCAAAAGGAAACCGTAACCATTTCAACAACTCCTATTTTCATACCTCTCGTCGTCGATTGCGTAAAACTAGTGTTTCTGCTCTAATTACTTCTTCAGTATCACAATCTTCTTCTAAAGACACTAAATCCCTAACAGGACCTTCTATTCCCACTTTTCAACAAGCTATTCAACGGTTACAGGTATCTAGTTTGAGTTTCTTTTTGGTGCATTTTGTTTATTTATTTAGTGGTATATGGAGTTTTTGGAATGTTTCAATTTTAGTTAATGTTGGTAAGAAAAATTGGATAGCAAGAACTTAGAATTTTGATTCTTCAACTGATATCGGAATTGCAAAGCTAGGAAGTGGTTCACAGTTCACTTGGTCCAAAATTGTTGGGAATTGTGAACGGATGTAGTTATTGAGAAATGTAATTGTTTTAGATATCATTTGGCATATAGATTTTTGGGTAGTGGGGAACGAAGGAGGTGATTGTAGAGATGATAGGTGTTTTGTGGTGGTTAGGTGACGATGGTGAGATGATGACAGTGTGGTCGTGTTGTAAAATGATCTAGGTTATGTGTAGGCCTGAATTTGCCTCTGTCGTAAGTCAAAATTATGAAATTGTTGCTTCTGTAATAAGCAACTTCAATGCCTCCCTCTTGCACTACATAGGTTGATGTCTACTTTAGGTAAATTGAAAGGGTACTTCTGCTTTAGTGAATTTTAATTGCCTTAAGCTTGTCATTGTTGAATCTTGAGATTGTATTTCCTTGCCTGAGTCAGTTTTGGTTTGAATACTCACTGCACATGATTTAAGACTTTGAGATGCTTCTGTGTGCTCTTTCACATCATTCATGTGCTTCTTTACAGACATTTTATGTTGTCATATTTGTGACTTCTTTCCTACTGCGCAGGAATATTGGGCTTCCGTTGGATGCACCATAATGCAATGTAGCAATACAGAGGTAGTGGCTTTTCTTTTTGAATGTTTACTTGCGCTGTTAAATCACCCTCTTTTTAGGTGTTTTATATTTCCTCTCGGATACGTGAAGTGTTGTCTACATATGCTAGTTGAGGTCTGAATGATTCAAATGTGGTTTTCTTCATTATCATGGGAATATATCTGAGCACATAGAGTTTTTGTTAGCAAGAGTCAGTGACATCTGACACATACTCCTTATCGTGATATATTTGATAGTTTCTGGAGTAGTAGGGTTTCAATTTCCTCATTCATTTCTTTCTTCTTTTTGCCTTTTCGAATCGCCTATACTATATGAACTTCAGTTAGCAGCATCTTATGACACGAGTTAATAGAAGTTGACTTGATATTTTAGGTCGGAGCAGGGACTATGAATCCCTTGACTTTCTTGAGAGTTTTGGGTCCAGAACCATGGAACGTTGCGTAAGTATATTGAGAATGACTGTGTAGTACAAATGATGACTACTGTTTTGCTTCTGTTGAAAAACTGCTCAAGATTATTTGGTACTTATTCTGTTTAGGAGTTTTGACTTCATATTTTGTTAATGGCATTTGTTATACTACTGTTTTACTTCATATTTTGTTAATGGCATTTGCGGCAACTTTTGGATTTCCCTTTTTGTTTTGTATTACAAGGTCATGAGAGGTATTTAATTTTGGGTGTAATTGCATATATTTTTTGTTGAAAGGTATGCAGAGCCGAGTGTTAGGCCAGATGATAGTCGTTATGGAGAGAATCCAAATAGACTCCAAAGACACACTCAATTCCAGGTTAGGTTTGACTTACTGCTTAAATGAAATAATAATTACTAATTGGTAGTTCCTTGAAAATTATCTTGTTGTGGTTATTGTTATTATCAATAGAAGTCAAAACAACTTATGGTTTTATAGTTTCTCATGAATCCCATTTCAGGTTATATTAAAGCCAGACCCGGGAAATTCACAAGATTTGTATATCAACAGCCTTCTTGCTTTAGGTAGTGTAAATTTATATTGCTTATTTTGATATTTAAGACCCCGCACTAGATGTAATTGTATGCTAGCATGCTAAACCAAATGACCTCCTCGAAGTATCTTGCTCGTTCTTGTGCTTCGAGTACCAGCATGACTCTGTTATTTATGTGTTCGATTATCATCATGCCATGACATCTCTACTCAAGGTCCTGTTACTAGGCAAGTCTTGTTCTGTTAGTGAAAAGTTTAAATTTCTGATGTCTTCACCAATAGTGCGGAAGCCAAGCCGAGAAAAAGGCGGGTAAAACAAACGTGACAAACCATTTTGGTCCCTACAACTTCTGAACCTTTACTGGAATATCCCGGGAAGGAACATTTAGCCCCGAACTATGTTTATGGGATAGTTAATGGTTAATGTTATTAACGATTGTACTGTATGCCATTGATTGGAAATTTGGAATTTTGTTTTCTGTGTGGCAGCTCCTTTTGTGTTTTTTTATCTTATCAAGGATCATTTAATGCTAAACACGATTTGTGAAGGTATGAAACTCCATGAAATATGTAGGCTCTGGATTCTGACAAGCTGACTATAGGGCTGGAGTCTCTTGTCAGGAAAAATGGGGTTATAAATCATAGTTACACGACATTTTATACCTTGAAGGATGAGCTGTTTCTGCAGTACTATTTGGTGAAGAAATCATCATTTCCCTTTGTAACTGTCAGAATAGGAGCGCAAATTCCTCTCTTTAAAGGCTTAAACACGTTTTGACTGTTTTCTATCTCATAGGGCATAGCAGTAGATTATTTTGTATTCCTATTTTTATCTACACTATCAAACTTTAAAAAAAACTTCTCGCACCTATCATTCGGAACATTTTATTTTAGTAATTTCATTTCATTTTTCTCCATGTTTTAAAGCTGTCATGCATGGCAGGTATTGATGTCAATGCACATGATATACGCTTTGTGGAAGACAACTGGGAAAGTCCGGTAAAATCCTATCTGATTTTGTGGAACTGATTAGAATTTATAGTAGTTTATGTTGCCTTACTGTCTTCTACATTATTTTTTTTGCTTGTACAATCATTGATGCTGGGAGAAAAATGTGAATGCTGCCTTTTGAATTAAAGTTGACTCATATTTGGACGCAATATCTACTTTGAAATTCTTACTTACTTTAATAAGCAGTTAGCCATTATTTGACGGTGTATGCTAAATGTTATCTACTTATATTAACTTCAGTTTTAACCTGTGTTGCAACGATACGGATACGCTATCAGATACAAGATACCAATACGCTACTATGATACACCAACTTGAAAACTAAAATACGGCAATACGGCATATTCAATATTGATCAGTAGTTTAACATAAATATATTATATATAAGATAGAAACTTAACAAAATACATACATGTGTTTGCATGATTAAAATATAATATGTATGATTAACCTCACTGGAGAGAGAAAAAGTCTGGATAAGAAGGAAGAAAGTCTAGAGCAAGATCAGTGGACAGATTTGGAACTAATATTTTGTCACTATAGTTAAAACTTCTCATAGAATCTAGTAAAATATCTAAATTTTCTAATATTTAGTCAAAGTTTTTTAACTGAGTTGTATCTTGAAGTATTGGAGTATTAATACGCGTATCCGTGTAAATACGTATCGATACGACTGATTTTTTTTTAGGCGTATCGTTGTAACACAGTCTTTAACATGTTTCTAGGTTCTTGGTGCATGGGGTCTGGGTTGGGAGGTTTGGATGGATGGAATGGAGATCACACAATTCACCTACTTCCAGCAGGTAATATTCTATTTGTATTCGTGCAGATCTTCGTGTGTTTATGTTGTCTTATCAGTCTATAGTCTACACTCTACTGAAAAAATCAATCATAATCCTCTCTGCTTTTAGTCATTCTCCCAGTTTGGCATATCTTCTTGGTTTCACTACACTTAAGTGGAAGCTATTAGAATTTTTATATGGTCATTCTGTTTTCAGTTTCCCTTGATCTCTTTCAGGCTGGAAGTCTTCAGTTATCGCCGATATCTGTGGAGATAACGTATGGCCTTGAACGTATTATAATGTTACTCCAGGTTGAGTTTAATATGTTAATTTTGAGTAAATACTTGTTGGTACTTTTTAATTACCATCAAAATAATTTTCACGGTCTGATGTGTTTTGATTGAGCCATATTGACAGGGGGTGGATCATTTCAAGAAAATCAAATACGCTGATGGCATTACATATGGAGAGCTCTTTTCCGAAAACGAGTACAAACCACATCATTCTACAGAACCATGGAATTTTTATTTTTTAGTTTGCTATCTCAGTGCAATTTCGTTCAGATAATGTTTTCTTAATCTGTAATGGGCATTATCAGACTTGCTCCTCATTATTTTTTTCCAGCTTGTAGCATCACTTGAAGCAGATACGGTTCTTTTTTTTTTCTTTTCCAGAAAAGAAATGAGTGCATATTATTTAGAACATGCTAGTGTTGATCAAATCCAGAAACACTTCGAATTTTTTGAGGCAGAAGCTCGCTCCTTACTATCACTTAATCTTGCGATACCAGCGTATGTTTATAAACTTTTTTATTTCTGTCGTAAGATAATGACTCTTTAATTCATACCCTGTGCTTATGCGCTGGTTAACTTGACTTCTGCCCACTGCTAGGTATGATCAGCTTCTGAAGACATCTCATGCCTTCAATATTTTGGATTCTAGAGGCTTTGTTGGTGTTACTGAGCGAGCTCGATATTTTGGTCGCATGCGAAGGTGTGGTTATTTTCATTCCAATATCCAAAATATATTTTGGGCTGACAGTGCTTAGTTGCATGAACACATGTACCACAAAAAATCTTATTGATTTCTCTTAGTTACTGTGGCGATTACTGCAGGCTTTAGTTTTTGTTACATGGTAAATATGTTGAGAAAGAGGGGAGATTGCATTATTGTAAACAATTACAAAGTCTTTCTGGATGACATTACAATTGATTATTGAACTATGCCTATGGGGAGTTTCTGAGCAGGATAGTTTTTGTTGTTTTGTTTTTGGTGAACAGTTTAGCCCGTCAATGTGCACAGCTTTGGGTGAAGACAAGAGAGTCTCTTGAGCATCCCCTAGGCATTGTTTCGGACGCCAACAATTTTATTTGTTCCAAAGATGTTATTGAACTAGCTAAAGCAAAGGTTAGCATTTTTTCCTTGATGGTGTTGTTTGCTTTCATTCCATTGATAGGGTCAGAACATCTTTATTGAGGGATCTTTTCACATAGAACTAGGTCTGCGTACTATAGTGAACGTTAAGAGTTCTTTGTCTTTATTTGTGAAAATACATTTGATTGATCTGTATAAACCAGCTTAATTGATCACAACACAAGTGTCCAACACTTGAGTCGATCAGGTACTTGGTAGTTGTACTAGGTGGTCTTGGGTTCAAATCCCACTTGCACCGGAGTTTGAGCTGATTCTTGTAATTCTATCTTAGCTACCTAGCTTCATAAGCAGCAAGAAGAAGAAGATTCATTGTTTTGAGAATCCTTGTGCATGTTTTCGAGCGACAAATGGCCTTACTTGGGCTTCTCAATAATTGTCTTTTATTTCTTCCCAATTGTCAATTAGAAAAACTCCATCCTTGCACTATCTATATACAATCAAAATATCAATTAGCAAACAATAGAGAGATTTCAACACCATGCACAGTACATAACGCTAGCGTGTTCCAGATCTCAGATACTACATATAATTTCTAACATGCTTTATATGGCAAGCGTAATCTAATTAAAGATGTTCTGTACCAGTGCTGCAGAAAAATTAACCCCTATGCAACACCGATACATAGTCCACCGCTAGAATTTTATTGCAAAAACTAGGTTTGCTGTTCTTTTCGAACCTTGCATTCAGAAATTTAGCATAGAGCACAATTTCTTAGGTGACTGTTCACGCTCACATGTAAAAAACTGTTAGCTTTATATTATTTTGAGGATTACAACCAATGTCTGAATTGAACTTTTGTACCAGGTGTCTGACGATCCTCGAGTATTTGTTCTTGAAATTGGAACTGAAGAGATGCCGCCACACGATGTGGTTCATGCAAGCCAGCAGGTATATTTTGATATGAAGCAAAGGAATGCACAGACGTCCTCCTCTCAGATGTAGTGATTTATTTATTGGCTTAGTTTTAACAGTTAGTTGCTGGTTGTTGCAGCTCAAAGATTTAATCATCCAGTTGCTCGAAAAGCAAAGATTGAGCCATGGAGAAGTGTTTGCATGCGGTACACCTCGCAGACTAGTTGTATGTTTCTGATGCACAAGCACTCCAAATTGGACCCTTCATGTGTTTTTCTCGATAGTTTTGTGTTGACGTAATTTTTTGCAGTGACAATGTAGCATTCTAATGATTGTGAATGGATTAGGGTGCCCATTTCCCTCTTACCTTAGTTAGCCGGTGCACTGGATGTGTCATGCATGTGCTATTGTTTATTCTCTTCATACTATTACTTGTATGTTCAGGATTGCTTCACTGAATAATATTCTAATCTGCACCATACCTATATAGATTACTTAACTTATGACCTTTAAATTTTGAACAGGTAAAAGTTACTTGATTTGTTAACGGGTCATTGCACTTAGAATGTTCTATTACAGTACATTAATCAATTAGCTGCAAAATATTTGGTTTTACTTTATTACTCAAAACTAGAAGGCTATAAGCTGACCAGGATTCAGTTTTTGAGGCCAACAATGAATATTATGAGTATAAGTCTATTTGTTTTACTCTACATCACTAAGTTTCCAAGTTCTGTTTCATCATAATTAAGAGTAACTAATAATATTGTCTTTACAGGTTCTTGTTGGGGGTCTGTGTTCTAAGCAGGTAGCTAATGAGGTTGAAGTTCGAGGACCTCCAGTAGCAAAGGTGTATGATCAACAAGGAAATCCCACCAAGGTATGTGTATTTGTGTCTTTTATGTGTGTTTTCGGCATCTTCAATTACATACAATACCTGAAGTAAGTTATTCCTTTTTCTAGTGTTATATTTATCTCCTTTATTTATCAGGCTGCTGAAGGTTTTTGCCGTAAAAATGGCGTGACAATGGACTCACTATTTAAGAAGACCGATGGTGAGTAACGTCAGACAGATACTTTGCACATCTACAAGTGTGTATCCATTTTTTTCGGAAGATTATATGAGTAATAAGTAATAACAATTCTGTTACTTCCATTGCAACCTATTCATCTCATTTGATAGGGAGTAATCTAGATAAGATATCCTCTTTTACTGGTCAAATTTCTGTTTCTTGAAAACACTGCAGTTCTTATCCTGATATCTGAAATTGGAACCGGTAAAGTTATTGTTAAAGACATATACTCAGGCTTTTAGAGTTAACAGTTGTGTACACAGAATGTAGCCTAAGTAGACTAGGTGCAAACTCAATCTCTAATCACTGTTCTGCTTTATTATCCAACGGGTGGTTTCAGAAAACACTCTTTGCAAAAAAACAACGCGTTGCTAGTTACTTTAGGTTTTAGGCTATAAAGTGTTATAGAATGATACTTTTGACTTATGGATCGTATACATTGTATTTAGTATCTGGTATACACGTTTTAACACTTACCGTGGTGTTTTCTGTGGCAGGCAAGACAGAATATGTTTATGTTCGTGTGTTGGAGTCGGCACGACTAGCTTTAGAGGTTAGAGAATAGCCTCTGACTGTTATGAGATTTATGAGAATGAATTGTTTACCATGATGTGTATTGCATAACTGGTTTAGGCAGTCTGTAATCAGGTTGCATTCATTTTATTCAATCACTATTGGCAAATTCACATTCCTCGCGTGAATAAATCTTTTTGGAATACCGAATCTGTGGTGCATAAATTTTAGAGAAGCTTGTCCTTTTATATTTCTTATCTTTTTTATATGTAAGAAAATGAAACTATGTTGTTGCTTATAGCTCACTGTTTTATAAGGCTTTTCATCTGCTTTGATGTCAAGGTTCTTGCTGAAGATTTGCCTTCTGCTATCGCTAAGATATCATTTCCGAAGTCAATGCGGTGGAGTACTCAGGTGGCCTACTGAAAGCTTGATTCTTTCTACAGTTTCTCACTTTTGTTTGTTTCTTATGATGCTTCATAGAAAGAAATATGCATAACTCTACATAATTTACCTTTTTTCTTAAACTGCATTTTTAGGCTATTCATATACATAGCTCATGTATTTATGGAGTATAACCCAATATATACAATTGAAAGTAACCAAACAACCTTAATGATTCCATATAACCCCCCCAAAAAAATAAGCACACAACTTTAAAATATATTCCATATAACCCAAAATAAGTGGGAAAACTATAGACTACTTAAAAATCATTTAAAAAACTGTGGATATCTAATTTTTATAGTTAATTTATGAAAAAATTTGTATATATGTTTTCTAATTGGTTAGGTAATAGCAGTTCACAATACGTGTTCTCTGTTGGCATAATGAAATAATTAGAATCTTCAGAGGCTAACCCTTTCGAGATTATATTGTTGCTTATGTTGTTCATATCATATAAGTTTTTACTTTTTATTGAGTTTAGCCTAAATGAATATGTGTATGTGTTATGACACGATGTTTATTCTGGGTCCATTGGTGTTTTCCCATGCCTATGGTTGTATAGAATCATATGTGGCAATAATTTTCTACAGGCTGTGAAACTAATTGGCTCGTGTGTTTTTTTTAGATCATGTTCAGTAGGCCCATTCGTTGGATTTTGGCTCTCCATGGAGATGCTGCTGTCCCATTTACTTTTGCTGGAGTGTTGAGGTAATTACTAAGTGTCTTTAACACTGGAAGTGCAAGCTTTGGTGGATAGCACTTCGACAAATAGATGTTAAGAAAAATGATTAAGAAAAGGGTTTAAAGTCTAGTTCGAACATGCAGAAGTAGTCATCTTAATTATTTTATTAGCTCTTATAGCTATAAAGTAATATTGGATTTTTATTATTTACATTGTCATCAATTTTATTTCAAAATATACTTGTCTGAGAAAAAGCTTGTATACACTAATATTAATTTTATCTAATGTAGCGGGAGCCTATCTTATGGTCTTCGTAATACTCCTTCCGCAACTATTGAGGTATATAATTCCCACTAAACGTCATACTGTATTATTCATTTCTGTTAATGTTTTGTGTTCTGTTACTGGATCATTACTTCTTAATGCGTTATTCATTTCTATTAGCGTGTTGTGTTCTTATTTTCATTATATTCGATTGATGTCCTTGTTGGAAATTCTGCTTCATAATCACCATGCTTTAGTGCTAAACGTCATATGAACTTTACCATATTGCTGAAACCAGACTTAGCCCTAGCATTAACATACTCACAGCATACAAATCAGAATCAAACATTTTATAGATACCATACATTTGAAAACAGAAAACACTTTATGCTACATCTTGAATAACACTATACTAGAGCAAACAGATTCAGAATAAAGAAATAGAAAACAATCATATCACAATAGCTTCCGTGACTTGTCATCTACCTATTTCCTCACCCTTAAGTGATGGATAAAACTGAATTGCTTTATGTACGAGGCTAGAAGAGAGTCTTTATCATGCTTGCCACATGTCTCTCCAACCTTTCCATCATGAGTTGGAGTGACACCTCATGGCTACATGGGACAGCTCATACTTAAACCTTATCTAGCATTAACCTTAAGCTAGTCTTTAGTGCATGTGTAAACTATAAACATGCCTTAATTCAGATTTCAACTAATCCGATTTAACTTTATCTAATCTGAGGATTAGCTTACACTAACAGATACGTGTTGCACAAAACACAAAACGCTAGCAGTCCTTGCTTAGCTTGTGGGTGTATCTATTTGATTTCTTATCATAATTCTCTCCTACTTGAGATATTAAATGCAATTTTAAATAAGATCATGAATCGTAATTTCTTCTTCTTGCTTTTTTACTTGTTGAAACAAGTGACAAACCATCTGGGGTTAGCCCAGTTGGCCAGGAGTCTGATTCTCAAGTAGGAGGTCAGCAGTTCGAGTCTCCGCTCAAACATTGGAGATCTCGTGTAATTATTACTAACTTACTGTGGGGAAGGGGGCCGAGTTTGCTCAGGGGGAGTAAGCCGGTGGCTACCCTGCCAGGGGGCAGGACTGGCCTATGCCTAGTTTCAAAAAAAAAAAAGTGACAACTTTGCATTAATGAAATCATCTTACCTTCTCACAGGTTGAAAAAGCTGAGTCTTATGTTGGTGCAATGAAGAATGCAGGGGTTGTGGTTAAGATTGAGGTAGGCTATGAAGATCTTATATAGTATGCTTGCCATTGAACAGATTAATTACTTCATGTGGAAGTTGGAGAGTCGCTTTTTCATGGATGCAAATCTATAGAAAAGCAAGTGATGCAGATCTTTCAACTTGTTTACATGTCATTTGACTATACAGGAGCGCAGGAGAAATATCTTAGAACACTCTATTTCTTTAGCGGAAAGTGTTGGTGGGCATCTTATCATGCAAACCAGCTTAGTAGAAGAGGTATTAGTTGGCTCTTGTATCTCTAAACATACTAAATGGCAACCTTATAGCAATGGTTTTTTATATTTTACAATCATAACCTGTAGGTTGTGAATCTTGTCGAGGCACCTATTCCAATACTTGGAAAATTCAACAAATCTTTCCTAGAGCTTCCTAAAGAGCTATTAATAATGGTAAGGTATCTGCTTGTAATGTTGTGCTGAAATGCTTTTGTTTTACCGTATGTAGCAATTTAATGATTGTTTTATGTCTGGATTTATTCTTAAATACAACTATTCATTTATTCGTCGTCCAAAATTCCAAACTGCAACCCGGAGCTCAGTATCACTATAATCAAAAGTGCCATCTCATATAAACCCAACGCAGAGGGTTTTCACACTTTTGATTTGGAAAATAGCCCATGGTTCATTGTAGAGTTCTATGGACAGGATAATCATGTACTTTTGGTACAGATAATTTTACCACTCCGAGCTATATATGTTTGCCTGAATAATCCATGTAATTGCCTGATGGCTTTCTCTACCGCTTATGCAGGTTATGCAGAAACACCAGAAGTATTTCCCAGTGACAGATATCCACGGGAGATTACTGCCATATTTCATTGCTGTGAGAAGCTATTACATGCTTAGATTATTGCTTACATTGCGGTAATTTGAATATGCATACAAAATGCCGAAATTAATCAATATTTTTGTTGTAGGTGGCGAATGGAGCAATCAACGAGAGTGTTGTAAGAAATGGGAATGAAGCTGTACTAAGGTAATAGCTGTGAAGCCATTTCTTTTTCTCGCCTAGAAAGGGTCATATTCTGATTCAGCTTTTAATACCACTAAGATGGAACTTGTTAGATCTCCTGGATTGTTTTTTGGACATGGATTTGTCAAGTCATGTAGATTTTATGTAAATATCAGCTCAAAGCATTTCATATGTTTTCACCATTCTATTCTTATGGTTGGTGTGCCCTATGCGCTATTATTGCTGGTTATCCATCAATCTTCATTCATGTAATATCTCTTTGGGAAACTAACAAAAACTGCTATTTCTTGAACAGAGCTCGCTATGAGGATGCCAAATTTTTCTACGAGATGGACACAAATAAAAAGTTTAATGAGTTCCGTAATCAGCTGAAAGGGATTCTTTTTCATGTAAGTCAAGCCATGTGATGTGTATCACAACTTTCACTCTTCAGCTTCTTCGATGTAAACATTTATGAAATAAGATGTTAATGATCATGCAGAATCGAAGAAATGGTTACTAAAATCTGTTTATCAAGCTAATGCCCCTGCGTCATGCCCTACGCCAGACGCTTTAGCATCGCTTGGGCATCCACCAGAATAGCTAATTTAAAACAAAAACAAAACAAAAAAATCTTGAAGTGTCACAGAAAGATCTGAATGTACCAAAGTATTTTGCCCGTCCAAATAAACAAACTCGTATCTACTTTTTTGTTCTTCTATGATCTCTAACTTTATCTTGGGAACAATTTGTTGTAAAATAGGAGAAGCTGGGGACAATGCTGGACAAGATGATGCGCATTGAAAAAACTGTTGCTAAATTAAGCTTTGCCATGGGAATAGATAAAGATAGAATCCCTGTTGTTCAGGAAGCTGCATCACTAGCTATGTCAGATCTTGCTACTGCAGTTGTTACGGAGTTTACTTCTCTCTCTGGGACAATGGCACGCCATTACGCGTTAAGAGATGGTTACTCAGAAGAGGTAATTATTTGCAGTTGATGCTTTTCAGCATGTTCTTTTGTTGTAATATACTCATGCAGTCAACATCTCTAGTTTATGGTTAAAGCATGTGTTGTTCTAACTATCCCTTCAATTCCATGATCATATCACAATGAAAAGCATGATGTTGTTGAGTACAACCAAAAGTTGGAAAATCTGATTTACTGCTCAAAGATTATTATAGATGTTATTGTGTGCTGCTGGGTCTTTTTGATATTACAGTCCTATCTTGTGTGCTAGTGACTGCTAACCACTTTGTAACTGGTTCTGCTCAACTGGCTGTAATACTATGATGCTTCCTGTATACAGATTGCAGAGGCATTATTTGAGATGACACTGCCTAGATTCTCTGGAGATATACTTCCAAAAAGTGATGTAGGCATAGTCTTGGCCACTGCTGACAGGTCAGTACATATCATATTTTCATTTCTTATACTTTTTGCCATAATCTTCCTATTTAAAGGTCTTATTGTCTATTTTAAAAGTTCATAATATTTAGTTCTGTTATTTGAGTTTCTCAATGCACCATTTGCGGAACTCTTGAAGGAGATGAATGTGTAGAACCATATGCCCAAAAATTCACATTGCAAATAAATCAGTCAAACTTTTGATTCTATCTCCTAAGGTGGTGGGTTTCTTTGAAGGATGAGAATATCCTTCTATTCTACAATAGTGTGTTTCTTTAGAAATTAATATAATACTAAGTTACCAGTTCCTAAATATGACAATAACTTCACCTTATGCTTCAAACCAGATCAATGCTATATACTCTTCAGCTCTGATTTAGCACAAGAACACTATGTATAGTGCAATCAATCACCACCACAACTGAGGTGAACAGCATCATGAGTTCATAACAACATGATATGCAACATCATACATAGTATAAGCAGCTGCTAACAATACTCTACTG
This sequence comes from Papaver atlanticum, assembly GCA_023531105.1. Lineage (NCBI taxonomy): Eukaryota > Viridiplantae > Streptophyta > Magnoliopsida > Ranunculales > Papaveraceae > Papaver > Papaver atlanticum. The sequence goes on from JAJJMB010005149.1 coordinate 1,189,841, forward strand.
ATAAACTTTATAGAATTGGCAAGAAGAAATTGAAAGAACATCTAATTATAACTATATTTTTGACTTAGACTTCTACCTCATGGTCGAGTTAGAGACACCTCAATAACTACATAGGACAACTCATAACTGCTTCACTTAATCTAGCACTAATCACTAGCTAAGTCATTTAGTGCATGGTTAAATCATGTCTTAATCCAGATTATTATTAATCCGGCTTAACATAAACTTATAAACAACTAGCTCAAACTAATCTTGACCACAAAATAACTAACTACATTTTAGTACGAAGCTGGCTATGATGTTCTCTTTTCCTTGATAAACATTCTTCTTCTATGCTGTCTTTGCTCTCAGATTTTTATGCATGGGAATGTTTGGCTTAGAAGTTTAAAATGGTTTTAAAAACTTTACATGCTGCAGATTAGATGGTCTTGTAGGTTTGTTTGGAGTCGGTTGTCAGCCTAGTGCTTCTAGTGACCCTTTTGGCTTGCGGAGAATCTCATATGGTCTGGTTAGTTTTTTCTTTCCTATTCTGTTTCATGGTATGTGATAATATATTAGCGAGGGTGTGTGTTTGTAGCATCCCATATTGTCAAAAAGGAAAAAAAACAAACTGAAACTGGAAGAATTTTAAGATTGCAATACAATTCAAGTATATCTTCTAATCACATCCACATGGTGCTGTTATATCTTTAATAAACAGGTACAAATCTTGGTGGAAAATGACAAGAACTTGGACTTAAAAAATGCGTTAAGACTCGCTGCTGAAGTTCAGCCAATACCAGTAGATGGCAGCACGATCAATGAAGTGAGTATCTTTTGTTATACGTTTGAGTAAACATAAGGGGTATAACTGTAGATTGTATGCTCGAGCATACCCTGAAACAATCACGAGATGCATGAGCATACTCTATTGAAGATAATCTATCTACAGTGGTTTACTTGTTTATATCTGGTGGTCCTGATCAGCCAATTGTATTGGTCGCATTGAATGATGCACTCCAGATCTCTTAAATGTGCTTTGTCTCAGCTTTCTTGATTTTGTCTTCCACCTATTATGCTTACTTGATTACTTTTCAATATTTTCAGGTGCACCAGTTTGTGACACGGAGACTTGAGCAATTTTTGGTAGGGGTTGTACTTTCCTTTTCCATTTTTAGCTTTCGTGATCTTTCCCCCTCTTTTAATTTGTTGTTGCTCAAGTATGCATGACACTCCAGTCAGTTTTAGTTCCTATATTCCATCAATTACAATATTAAAGTGTAGGTCGCGGTATGTTGTAGAAGACAGTAGAAACTTTACGGTTGTAATATGAATATGGTCATTTCATTCGAGATTTCTTCATCAGGGGTTTTGCATGGGAAGCTCTTGCCCTAGCTCTTTTTGGGTTGTAAGCAATTGATGAATGTTTTGGAATCATATATAAGAGATCTCTGTTGAAGGATCAGGAGGTTGTTGAGTTAGATAATCATCTCATCAGCTAACTTTGGTGCTTTCTAGTCACCTACGAAAAGAGGTCTAGACTCTAGATTTTAGAGGATATAGTCGTTTTACTAAAGCCTTATGGTAGCACATCTCTATGATGTGATCGTTCATGTTATCTTAAATACAGCTGGTACTCTGTATAATATATATATATATATAGAATACTAATCTTTTTTGAGGCAGGTGGATAAGGGTATAAGTCCCGAAGTTGTTAGATCTGTCCTTCTAGAGCGTGCAAATTGGCCATGCCTTGCTACGAAGTCGGCAGTTAAGGTAAGAAATTTCTCATTTTAATAGCAACTGTGTTGTATATCAAATTAGTTTCTTCTTGTATCTTTTCTTTGATTCCTTTCTGTCCCTTGTTCTTATACTTCTCCATTGTTACGCCAACATATCCCTTCTGTTCATTTTTCCATTTTATATAATATGTAATATACTAATATAGCTACGATATGTGATTCTGTAGATGGATAGCTTGTCGAAAGGCGAGCTACTAAGTAAAGTTGTTGAAGCATATTCTCGTCCCACAAGAATCATCCGAGGAAAAAACGTGGACGCTGATTTGGAGGTACTTAAATATTGACTGCAGATGTTGTTGACACGTCTTTGTTGTCTAAATTTTTCTTGGAATCACTTACTCTTCAGTGTTTTTTTTTTTTTTTTTTTTTTTTCCCTTCTGTTGGAAAATGTTTCCTGATACACTAATATTCTGAAATGACTGATATTTTATAAACTTTATCAATCGTTTCACTGGATACAAGTATTACCTGGTGGACCTCCTCAACCCACTTGCACTTGATTTTAATAGGTAAATGAGGATGCATTCGAGACAAATGAAGAGAGAGAATTATGGAGTGCTTTCTTGGATGTAAAAACCAGAGTTCACCCTGGTACGTTACCTCTTCATTACCCGAATCCTACTGTATCATTTAGCTTTTCTCATCCTAAATTGCAAGTCAATAACGTCATATTCTCTAATAACATTATTGTGCAACTCTTTAGGTGTTGAGGTTGATGTTTTTGTCGATTCATCTTCACGACTGATTCAGCCCCTCGAAAATTTCTTCAACCATGTCTTTGTCATGGCGGTACACTCTCTCACACATTTGTTTATTTAACAATGTTTTATCACGGTAAAACTCTAATGCTGAATGAATCAAAATTGACCTCCTTCACCGAAGGTTTATTCTTGGAGACAATAAAAGTTAGTATTAGATATAGGGACTGACCATATAGACTTTAGTAGTTTATACCTTCAGCCCAAAACCCTTCCCGTATAACATTTACTTGTTAGTAAAAATATGAATCAACCAAGTAGTTGTTTATATATCCAAACATTTGTGATTGATCAATACTAAATAAGATGATCACCAAGAACACCCACCTACTTTTGGTTTGATGCAGGAAGATGAAAGAGTTAGAAAAAACAGGCTTGCATTACTTAAGAATGTCGCGGATCTGCCCAAAGGGATAGTAGATCTCTCAGTTATGCCAGGCTTTTAGGGTTTGAAGAATACCGGATTATTTCATTAACATTTTTTTCATGTCGAGGAAAGAAAGTCCAAGAGGTGATTTTTATTCACCGTCATTGTTAGAGAAACAGGCTTAGTTTATCGGCATCCCAATTTTCATTCACTCAAGCTTTTGTACATTGTTTATTTAACAGCTGAATGAAAGTATAGTTAATTTATGTCAATGTGTAGTTTTTTTTTTAATGTGTAGTGTTTATCATCTTTACTGGCAAACTATTTTTCTTAGGTTGCGTTTGGCGTGAGAGGAGTTTGAATTCTAGGGAGTTCCAACTTCCAACTACCTTGAAAATAAATTTCATCCTTCCAAATTTATGTGCGTGACACGAAAACGGAAGAAATTGACAATTGCATCATTCTATTTTTTCAACTGTTTATTTCTTCAAAATATTTTTTAATTAATATATCATATGCTGGTAGATTTATTTCTAAATCACTGAATTTTTTAAAAAAAATATAATTTGATTATTTAAAATAATTTTTTATTTAATTTTCACTAATAAAATATTGTATATGTTAATAAATAACTACATAAAAAACTAGTAAATTAGAAAGTGTGACATTAGTGATTAATTTTTTTTTTATGTAAATACGACTTTAATAAAAAGAAATTTTGATATTTAAATTAAAAAAATTAGTATTTATATTGTTATTTTAAATAAATATAATATTAGTGATAAACATTTTTTTAAATAAAATTATTATTTTTTTAATTATTTTTTTATATAAATATAATTTTAATGGAAAAAGCTTTTTATATTTGAATTAAAAAATTATTTAAACTATTAATTTAAATAAATATAATATTAATAACTGCACCGGAGTGTCGAGGCTGTACTTCACAATGCGTACAACAAAATCTCTAGCACTTCAACAGGCGTAACCCCATTTTGATGTTCACCTGTTCCAGTACTTAAGGCAGCTTATTACCGGTGATGAGGCTGGTTTTATGAGATAAATCTTCACGAGATAGTCTCTAGCCCTACCGCTACTCGAGACTTGTTCCTGGACAAGGGCTTTCGGTTATCGATATCGAGGCTGGTTTTGGCCCTTGCAAGAACGTCTTGCATCACTGCCTATCAAACATGGGGACCTTGGTATTTATACTATGTCTGACACCATCAATTATTGCTTCCTGGCATCCCAGATTCTGACAAAACCTCTGCAGAACACCATCTTACGCAACTCTACGCCACAGAAAGCAGCTCCACTTTTGATCATGCCCTACAAACCTACATTCGGGTATGCCGTATGCGGTTTATCGCGTTCCTCTTTCAACATAAACGACTCCCCCCCCTCCCTGGCAGTACATTACTTTGATGTTGTATTGAAGGAGATACCAGAAAACTTTCCGATTGTCAGGTAGGGATGCTGTTATGTGACAGTGCAATAAATCTAAACACGCTCAGGACTATCTACTGGCTATACCGATTGCTGGGCTCGGGCAATGCATAAGACCTAAACAATTCAGTTCAATCCTATGTTACAGACTCGGCATACCTTTGTTCGAGGAAGGCAGTTCATGCCCTTGTTGCAACAAAGCTATGGACATTTACGGTGATCATGCGATACACTGTGCAAATGAGGTGGGTTTAAAATTTTGGCACGACCTCGTCCACGATGTTTTTGCGGATATTTGCTACAAAGCTGGGGTTGCGGCAAGAATGGAAGTGACCTTAGGATTTTTATCCGACAATGATAGCGCTCTAAAGCCCGCCGATATTCTCGTGTACAACTGGGAGAATGGCCAAGACATTTGTTTCGATATCACAGGAGTTTCACCTTTATAGGCGGTGGCATTACTACGTACCTTCGTTCCTGGGCAAGCCATCTCAAGGGCAATCACCCGCAAACGACGGAAATATCTTGACAAATGTGTTGCTAACGGCTATGGCCTTGGTATCCTAGCCTTCACTACTCTTGGCGAACTAAGTGATGACGTTGTAGTATTTTTGAAGAGATTAAAGAATTGTTTGGCGAGCCGAGCTATGACATAAATGGCAAAATAGGCATTCTCTTTTTTATAGAATAGGTGTAGCTATTCGAAAAGGAGTTTGAGTCCAGCTTGTCGCTAGGCTATCGACTACCTCTGTGTAAGAACCTCTTTATTCGATTTCTAATAAAAGCCCTCGGTCGCAACCTTTCAATACTAATAATAATTAGTTTTGGTATTTCAAATAAAACTATTATTTTAAATTGAAAAATTAATAATTTATCAACAGTTTTAATGTATTTAAATAATAACAATTTATTTTTTTTACATTTTTAAACATGAGAAAAAACTAAATATTCTTAAAATATTAAGAACTACCAAATAAAAAATATTATAAATTCTAAAAAAAACATAAAATAAAATAATATTTTAATTACCAAAGTAAATTTTTAATTGTAGGAAATCAAATATTGTTTAAAGAAAAAAAGAAAGTAAAAAAAGTTGAAATGTCAAAATGGTCAATGGGTGGAGTTGGAAGGATGGAGTTCCAACTTCGATGGAGGGAGGTGAGATTTCAATTTCCATTGAATGATGGAGTATCAACTACCTTGAATTTCAATTCCATCCATGCTAAACACCCTGGGATTTGAACTCATCCTTGACCCCTTCCATTGACTGAACTCCACCCTCAACTCCCTCTGTGCCCAACTCATTCCATCCTTGACTCTAGGTTGAATATGTTCAATCAATTTGGTTCACTTTATTATTACATTAATCTTATATTCTAATTTCTCCATGTCCTTCTGAATTTTTGATTTCGAAAAACGCTGTTGTTGAGATGTTCATCTTCTATAATTATCTTGGCCATGTCATCGGATGTAACGATAAAGTCCTTGTTGCCATGATTGACACCGTTAAATTTAGAGGCCTTGAGCATTCATTTCCAAACATTCTTAGGGACATCATTACTTTCTTTTCATCCTCTTCTCGTTTCACTCTCAGGCTAGAATCCCAAAAGGTATAATTACTATTGGCTTTCTTTTTGTTGTAGTTATGCGTTTCAGATATGGCGTAATATTTACTGGCATATTCTTTTCATAGCCAAACGTTTGAAAAGATGTGCTCCTGATAATCGATCAACTAAAGTTGTTGCTCATCTTAAGGATGAATTAGTCGATATTCAGTTAGTGTTATCCGAAGACCCTGCTGCTGCAACTAAGGATAAAATCAAAATCATAGAGGACATTACTGCTTTCTTGGAGAATGATCTCGCTTTAGCTAGGTCCTCCGCTGAACCTGCTTCAACTCCGGTTTTCATGGATCTTGTTATATTTGAAGGTTCCTAAGCTGAGCTCCCCAGCTTTATTAAGGATTTAGCAGTTTTCCTCATTCAGGTTTGATTTCGTTACTCCCTTTTTTTCTTTTTTCTTTTTTTATACATTATGTTAAGATTGTTTTCCTCCCTCCTAGTTTCTGGAATCCATGGTTCGACTGAGAGCAATGATCTTAAAGTTGCTGATGAGCTCAAAGAAATCGAAGTCTCTCAGATGGAACAGAGTGGCTCCTTGTTGATACATGAAAATAGTTACCCCTTAGCAGGGCTAGGGAGGCCCCAAAGGGGAGCCAAACCCAACATGAAACATGGGGACTAAGGCCCAAGTCCACTAAGAAGTATCCATAAGGAGGAAAGGAAAAGGGAGGAATTAATGGAAAAGGAGAAGGTTGTAATAGAAAGGAACGACATTAGTGGTAATTAAGGAGGTTTAGGACATGTGGCATGATGTCATAAAAGGAAGGGCTTTTAGGAAAGTCTATAAAAGGAGGTACATAGTACAATGGAAAACAAGTTCTCTCTCATACCATTCCTAGAAAGTGTTGTCATTGGGTGTGACTAGGACGGGTAGAACCAATATCAACTCCACCTCTCAACATTTGGCGACCACACCCGGAGGCTCGTGCCTAGCCCACCATGACACACCAAGGAAGCACTAGCTCAGGTGCGCTAGAGAATCAGTTGATCAACCAGCCGCCCAACCTGGAAGGCGAGAGAGTGGGGATAGTGTCAAGCCCAATCACACAAGGAAGAAGGCCAGACGCTCTGCAAGAGAAAGAAAAACAGCCAACAGCAGGGGACGCACCACCCACATGGCCCTCCATGCAAGAAATGTAGAGAGAACTGGATGACCACGTCCGGGGAGAGCAAGAACTGAGAAAGTTGTTAAAAGCGGCTGAAGCCGAGAAAAACACCAAAGAAGCGGCGAAAAATATCGGAGATGAGGAAGAGGAACCTGTAATCATGTCACAAGAGGCGATGGCTAAGTACCTAGAAGCAAATTACTGGGTAGTAAAGCAAGACAATTACGACTTCATGACCAGTCCATACTCTTCCGAAATCATAGATTATCAGTACCCTGAGGATTATACTTCGCCGAAGTTCAAAGTATACAACGGACAATGGAATGCGCGCGAACACCTTAGCCGATTCTTGTCTGCCATGAATGATCGCGCGGCTGATGGAAATCTGTGTCTCAGGAAATTCCCAAAATCACTAACCGATACGACGTTCACCTGGTACGACAACCTAAACCTAGGAAGCATCAACTCGTGGTCAGCTATGTCCGCCCTTTTTCTCATAAAATTCTATTCAGCTAAGAGAAAGATCACGAAAATAGATTTAAGCAGATGTGGCCAGCGCGTAGGGGAGGAAATAGGAAAATACATCACCAGGTTATGTCACTTCGCGCTAGACTGCCACGAGGACATTAAGGAGGAGACGCTGGTAGAAATTTGTGTACGAGGAATGACGCCCCCTTTCAAGAGAATTGCGTGGTCAACTTTCGGTTTCCAACTTTTGTTGAATTAGAAGAGGCAGCGGCAAGAATCTCCGACTGCGTGGATGAGTCTAACACGGATTACACTTGGTGTAATATGGTCAACTCTGTATCGGCCGCCCCAAGAAACATCCGCGTGAACAACAACCAGGAAGGATGAAATGCACAGGCGAACCAACCCTACAACTGGGAAGGCGCTAAAGATCAGCAGCGAGCATATCCACCTCCCCTGCCATGTAGCAAATAGCAGATTATCGGATTACTGGAGCTGTGGTTGGCGAACAAATAAGCCCAACTACCTCCAACAAGGTCGGATCCCAATACCCTCGACAAGAATGACGCTAGAGACTACCGCTACCACCAAAGATACAACACCCCACGGTTGAATGCTTCAATCTCCGGAGGATCTTCCATAGAAAACTCGAAGAAGGTGAAATTGAGATGAGTAACCCAGAAGGTGATAGGCTAATCCAACACCAAGTTATGATGCTCGCCCACGACCCGAGCGGGGACGTATGGAGGTCATGGGAGGAGGACGACGACGAGGTGTGCGAAGTTAAGATTGGTACTCCTACATTTGAAAACACGGATGGTGTAGCTAGTAAATTCGCGCAAACAGTACTGGCTCAACAATTCTTCGACTCACTAGGGTTCAACGAGAACCAAATCAAGGAAGCGTCCAAAGAAATAACAACCATCGTAGCAGGAAAACCCTACGACCCTATGCCTAAAGGGGCGATCGTGTTTACGGACAAGGACATCTGTTACCCGGGGGAACACCTCAGGCCTTTGTACCTAACTGTCTACATCAACAGGCAATCGTTGAAGAGAGCCTTCGTAGACGGGGGCGCGTCTTTAAATCTGATCTCCATGCACACACTCGATATCTTGGGAGTACAACGATCCACTATTCGAATGCGAATGACTACAGTAAAAGGATTCGGCGGACACACGCAAACAGTTATCAGAATTGTTAACCTAGTAATGAAGGTCGGACCTATTCAAGCACTCACACCATTTTACGTGCTAGAAGACGATACCATATTCCACGTGCTACTGGGCGAGGGTGGTTACTCAATCACAAGGTCGTGGCCTCGACATACCATAAGTGCATCAAAACTAACATGGGAGGTAAACAGTATCGGATACCTGCGACGAGCAACCCCTTCGAACCATAGGAAGCATGCATGGCAGATGCAGTCTTCTATGACACACCTAAGGAATCAGATGAGATACCTGAGGCACATCTCACTCCACTACCCAAGTGGGAAGAGGAAGAAAAGGTGAAGCCAACTAAGTCCATATTTAGCCCTTTCAGAATGGTATTCCCAGCGGAAAAGAAGAGGAAATAGGAGGAGCAGCCTAGGTTTCAACGCTTCTCAAAGCCGGATGGGGGGGGGCACGTATACCGATTATAGCAATTATCCAAGGGAACGTTTGCAGATATACATGACTGTGCCATGTCATCAATCGACAAAGAAGCGGAAGTTCCTTTAGAAAGCGCCACCCAGGAATTAGCCGAGTTACCTTACGGAACAATTAATGATGAAGATTTTCATAGTTCAGTACTTGGAAACAATGTAGACTGTGTCGGAAGAGCGAGCATCCAAAGACCTCACCATGGATGGTATAAAGGAAATCAACATCGGAACTGAAGAAGAAGAGTGTCCTATCATGATCGGTAAAAACCTAAGCAAAGAAGAGAGTGAAGCACTGATCTAGCTACTCAGTGAATACAAGGATGTCCTTGCCTTCAACTACGACAAAATGCCAGGACTAGACAGCAGCCTTGTCGCTCATAATCTTGGCGTATCGCCCGAATTCAAGCCGGTAAAACAGAGAAGCCGTGAGTTCCCGAGAGCTACGTCCCTCACCATAAAGCAAGAGGTAGAATGATGAGTGCCAAATATTGCATATTTCTACATCTTATTATTGGCATTTAACTCATCTTTTGCGCTTTAAAATCATATATTATCCCAAATTCAGAGTTTTCATTGTTTTCAATAATAAATACTTGTACTTATTAATTTTATGTTTTTAGGTACTAAATAAAGCTTGGATGAATAGAAAAGCCAAAAGAGCAGAAAAATTGTGGCGATGGAAGAGAGACAACAAAGACTTCCACTAGAAGGCAGTGAAGAATATTGTTTGCACCTCATTCGCAAGTGAAGAATGTTTTTTGCAAGACCCAAAACTAGGTGTGGGCTTGAGATATTAGCTTTGAAGAAGATATGGGCTTAGAAAAAGATCTTCCAAGAGATAAAACCCAAGATCTAAGACCCAAACCCGTTTCCATCATGAGCCGTCAGATTCGATATAGCTACTAAGCATCAAACGACGTCTCCAACCGATGCATCAAATCTTGATATGCTTGCCTAAAACCGTAGCACTCTTCATCTCCTCCCCTAATCGTACAGAACCCAACTCCATCTTCATTTCCTTCTCCTCCTTCCCGACAGAACCAACATCACTTGCAGTCATCTTCCATCAAATCCATCCCCGACAATCTCTGCTCACAGCCACCATCACAATCACACTCAAGCTCCTAATCTCTATCTATCTCCATCATAGCTTTTTCTCCAAAACAGTAACCCTAGAAGCTAGGGTTGAGAGAGATAAGACTAGGGTTATCTTCACATCTGGAAAATATCAAATCAATGAGTTGTAAAGTTGAATTGCATGAGGGGTTTGTCGGCAATCATGTTTAGGGTGAGTGGGTATTATCTAATTATCGAATTCTAGCGATTGAGGAGAAATGTGTGTATAAATAGAGGCTACTGTTGTGTAACAAATCATCCAATTTTTACCTGGATCAACTAGTTTTCATAATATATTTGTGTTTTAATCATCTTCATCATGTTCTAATTTCCTTTGCTAGGGTTTAGATAAAGCCCTAGTCTGCTACTGTGTTATTCATACCACTTGTGTTATTCTTGAATGCTTAAAACTGTTTAGGATAAAATTGATCATAGTGCTTCAACATTTTTCTTTCACAGTGTATGCCATGTATCCATTGTAGTTAGAATACCACTGTGTTGATTGTGCTGCAACTCATGCTAAACCAGACTCTTATTGATCCTTAGATTAGTTGTGCTTTAACTAGACAGTTAATGTTGGAGAAATACTTTAGTTGCGATAAAACTATCCATCGGAGAAACCCCTTAGATACAAGGTAAACTTGAATCTGTTATAAGGACAAGAATAGTGCCATCAGTTGAATGCATAGTGGTGGATTTAAAGGCCCTAGTATCCTCTTTATCATTGTCTTGCATCCTGTTTTATTATTTCAGTCACTACCAACTTCTTTGTCGTATCGACACCCAACAAAATTACTCTTGTGTTACTCTTTTCATTAAATCAGTTTTAGTAAGACCTTGGAATCAACTCTACACCCACCTTGTCCCTGAGGATCGACCTGTGCTTGCCCTGTGTTACATTAGGACACTGTGCACTTGCAGTTGTTATTTTAGGCTTGTTTACAGACTTACCATAAAATGCTTGCTAAAAGCTAAATTCATCAAGCCTATCCAGCACCCATCTTGGTTGGCTAACATCGTACCCGTGACAAATAAGAAAGGGAAAATCAGATGTTGTGTGGACTATAGATACCTGAATCGGGCATTCCTTAAAGATGACTTCCCACTTCCAAACATCGACATGACGGTAGACGCGACAGGAGGTAAGAAAAGATCCTCCTTCATGGATTGCTTTAGCGGGTACAACCAGAAAAGGATGGCTGCGACAGATGCAATGAAGACTGCTTTCCATACCCCGTACGGGAACTTCTATTATGTAGTAATGCCATTCGGGCTAAAAAAACGCAGGTGCTACCTATCAACGCGCCATGACGTCCATATTCCATGACCTTCTGCATCAGACGGTATAAGTATACGTCGACGACATCGTAGTAAAATCGCAGGTTCCCCAGGATCACATCTCGCACCTGAAAACAGTCTTTGAGAGATGCAGGAAGTTCAAACTCAGAATGAATCCCCTCAAATGCGCCTTTGGGGTAACATCGGGAAAGTTCTTGGGTTTTGTGGTGACCAGTGAAGGGATTCAAGTGGACCCGGATAAGGTCGACGCTATTACAACCATGGAACCACCAGCAAACACCAAGGAATTGCAGGCATTTATTGGGAGAATATCGTACATACGACGTTTCATACCATGGATCGCTCAGTTACTATCCGTGTTTCTGCCGCTACTAAAGAAAAATACCATATTCACATGGGGGGAGACACAATACGCAGCGTTTCAGAACCTCAAGTAGTGTCTCGTCAGCCCACAGGTCCTCAGGCCACCAACCCTTGTATTTTTATGCGGCGTCCACCATCTTGGCGATAGGGGCCGTGCTGGTGCAAGATACGGGAGGCAACAAATTATCACTTATCTATTATGTCAGTCGAGTCCTGCGTGAGGTGGAGCTCAGATACCCGTGCATAGAGCAAGCACGTCTATCTCTCATTTACGCTGCGCAGAAGTTACGCTCATATTTACTAGAACATAAAACGATTGTAGTAGCCGCGGCGAACCCAATAGCATATCTAGCATCCAAGCCTGTCCTGACGGGAAGGACTGCCCATTGGTTGCTACAGTTGTCTGAATTCGAGCTCAAATATCAACGGCCGAAGGGAGTACGCGGGCAGGCAATAGCTGATCCAATAGCAATGTTCCCGAGAGAAGGAGACAACGAGGAACACGAATACATACCCGGTGAGGTAGCAGCCGTGGAAGTTGATAAACTTTGGACCATGTTTTTCGATGGGTCATCCTATGGAAACAGAGGAGGAAGAGGATCCGGAGTGGTATTTGAACCCCCGCAAGGAGATCTGCTATCATACTCTTTTAAACTGGATTTCCCGTGCAGTAACAACGTTGCTGAATACGAAGCGCTTATTCTGGGACTTAGATTGGCGAAAGAACTCGACCTAAGAAACATGGAGATAAAAGGAGACTCCAAATTGGTCACGAATCAGGTAAATGGCGATTTTCATGTCAAAGAAGCGCATCTGGCGCCCTACCGAGCAGAAGCACAGAGCTTGATTCATCAAATAGGGTTGACTCTAGATCACACAGGGAGAAGTGGAAACCGACACGCGAATGCCCTAGCTACCTTGGCAAGCAAAATGCAGCTCAATAGTGAGGACGAGGGCATAGTAACAGTAAAAAGAAAAGAATTTCCTAGCACCTGGAAAGAAGACTTAGGTTTTGACGAAGCAGATGACTAGAGGAAAGTATACAGTGAGGATCTGACGAAGATGGGCGATGATCGAGTCATGCCCACCAAAGTTCTAAAACATTTTATGGTAATACAAGGGGATTTATACTATCGAGCCGCAAGAGGATCCCTAGAGAGATGCGTAAACAAGAGGGAAGAGGAGAGAATACTCCAGGATCTACACATAGAAACTTGAGGACAGACAGGTTTCGTCCATCTCTATAGGAAACTCTATACACTAGGGGTATATTGGCCAAGTATGGTAGCACAGGCGGATGCCCTCCAAGATAGTTGCGCTGACTGTCAGGCTCCACCACAACCCGCAGAGGTTTGCTCAGCCGAAGGATTTGATTGGAGACAACCATATATCGACTATCTCCAACATGGCAAGCTACCCAGCGACAGGCAAACGACGCTAAAAATTCAAAGAAAAGCAACGCGCTTCTTCATGAATGAAAATGTGCTTTACTGAAGAAGCTATAGCAATACGATCCTGCAATGCCTGTCCGATCAAGAGGTGACCGAAGTCATGACCCAATCCCACAATACCGAGCACCAAGGAATGCAGAAATTATTTCTACAACTCTACGAAAGAGGATTCTATTGACCAACCATGGAAAATGACACCGCCGAACATGTTAGGAAGTGCTTGAGTTTCTAGATGTATGGGACGTTGATCAAAGTGCCCCACACCCAGCTGCACAACATAGTAACGCCATGGCCGTTTCACAGTTGGGGGTTAGAACTTATAGGTCCGATAAACCTAAACTCCTCAAAGCGCCACAAATATATAATAACCGCTATCGAGTATGCATCCAAGTGGGTTGAGGCGATACCTCTAAAAGACTATGCCGGAGAGACCATATCCGCGTTCATCAAAGAACACATCATCTACTCCGATAATGCTAAGTCATTCGTGAACAAAGATGTGATAGATTTACTCCGAAAATATAACACGAGGCTACACACCTCAACCCCCTATTATCCCCAGGGAAATGAGCAGGCGAAGGCTACCAACAAAACCTTCCTCCGGATCCTGAGTAGAACAGTGCACGACAACCATAGAGGATGGCATGAGCAACTACCGCTCGTGCTATGGGCATACATATAGTTACCTAAAATCGGTGAGAGGCTAAAGTGGGATTCTAAGGTCTCAGAAAGTGAGTTACGGGAGGTTGAGCACGAACAATCTTCGCCTAAACCACGCACAATGGTCGTTCAAAGGCTGCTTCAGTCACAGGAGAGGTTAGTGCTGGTCTTAGGGAAGGAAGCAGATGAAGAGAGAGATCAGAGAATTCAAGGGTTTGAAGAAGAATTACTCTGAGAGGTTATGAGAAACAACAAAAAGATGAAGTTTTCCTGGCTCTTAGGATAGTTTGCTAGAAATGCAAACTTGGGTATTTATAGACCAAGGATGTTTGGACACCAAGGAATTTCCAAAACCGAATATTCTCAAGATATGCAATAAATGCCCAAATCGGTTTTCATAATTCCTGGAAATGCCTTGTCCAATATTTTCCGAAATCTCTCAATAGAAAATCTCCAATTAATAAATGCACATTACTAATTTTTATTCTGTAGAGATTTTCATTTAATTGCTGGTAATTAAAGCATATAAAACTAACAACCTTAATTAAAAGATTCTTAATTTATTTCGGACCGGGATCTCCTTGAGTAATTAAGGAATATCTTTGAACAATAAAAGATAAGAGTTACTGTTCGTGTTCAAAGTATGTTGACATCTTTTATAAATTCTCTTTCATATTTACAATCTTTGAATTGATTATACCACACTTCCAAACAAGTTTAGAATTGGTTCATCTGTATTCCAAGACAACTATGTGATTGATCACATATCAAATCACAATCATGGGTTCAATCGGTTCTACCAATCACTAGGATCGGTTCTACCTCAATATGGATTACTTGTGATCGAACACACAAGTTACCAGGACCGGTTACGTCAGTTACCAGGATCAGTTACGTCAATTACCAGGACCGGTTATCATATACTCATGGTATTGCTTGTGATCGGTCACACCAGTTACAAGGATCGGTTACACCAATTACAAGGATCGGTTACACCAATTACAAGGATCGATTACACAACTCTTTTGTGATCGGTCACACCAATTACTAGGATCGGTCACACCAATTACAAATATCGATCATACCATCCCAGGTGATTACTTAGGATCGGTTACACTAATTAATAAAAACCAGTCATACCAAATCATAAGTCAGGCACTGTGATTAGTTATACCAAGATACATAATAAGTTATGATCAATTCTACTAACTCACACATATTGGTAATCCAAATATATGCAATGAATAACAATACCAATAAGCCTAGCGATTTCCCTTTCGATTCATAAAACAAGTTCATGAATGTACTTCCTTTAAACAAATGTAAACATTGTTTCCTAGGATGAAATCTTCACCTTTACCCATACACATAATCACAATAGCATTCATACGATTATGTCGATGTCATATATACGAAGTTCAAAAGATAAGCATTATACTTTGTATATTAATTCCTTAACACTATGATCATGTGATCATGTCTCACTACTAGAGTATAATCATTCACAGCTTCGCAGTTATGTTTTCAATATAGCACGACTAGAAAGATACGTTAGGAATGAAACAGTTCAAGTCAATATTACTAACCTCAAGAGGAAGGATGATGTCGTCGTTGTAGATCGTTACTTCTTCACATTCTTCAGGTCTTCGAGTAATACTTGTATGTCTCATAATCCTAGACTTTCTAGTCTAACCTATACGAAGTTGTCTCTAGTGCATAATCAAGCGACTCTTAGATGAGTTTTGATTCACTAAAATATGACAACCAAACTTGACATACCAACGCTTGGTGGGTTCAACCAAGCTATGCTCTAACAATAGAGATAACCTAGGTTGAGTTTATCTCATTATTCCACCGCCTTTACTCTCTTCTGTGGTGAGAAATATGCCGGGTATTTCTCACACGTGTCGTAGACCGCCAGACCAAAAACCTAATTGATATCCCCCATTTGTGTGAAGCTGAGTCAGCCTTTGTGATGATGTGCTGAGAGACATAAATATTCTTTTTAGCCGAGTTGGCCAAGATAGAGAGATATTCTCTCATTTATGAGAATGACTAGGATGAGTCACGTGAAAAGGCATGGAATGCCTCAGAAATTGTGTGCAGAGTGTGAGAAGAGATGAGGTTGAGATCTCTCTCTCCATGGCTGGTCAAATATGTTATGTGGAGACTGTATTATTATTTTTGGGTCCCTTTGTTGAGCATTCGGAGCTCAAGAGAGCTTATCCACGTTTTTGGATAGACATGTATAGTTCAGGCTCAATTTACTAGCCGTGGTGTGTTTGAGTGGCTGAGAAATAGGCTTGAGCCCTTGGTAAGGCGTGTGCCTATTTTGGGGAATATTCGGCCCTGTCTAAGATTTCCTGAGAGATTTGAATCTCTTTGAGATTTTGTGGAGAGATGTGAATCTCTCCGGGATTTTGAGAAGAGATGTGAATCTGTTTGAGATTTTGTGGAGAGATGTGAATCTCTCCGGGATTTTAAGAAGAGATGTGAATCTCTTTGAGATTTTACAGAGAGATGTGAATCTCTCCGAGATTTTGTGGAGAGATGTGAATCTCTTTGGGTTTTTGCAAAGAGATGTGAATCTCTCTGATATTTTGCAGAGAGATTGAATCTCTCCACGATTTTGTGGATAGATGTGAATCTCTTCGGGTTTTTGAAAAGAGATGTGAATCTCTCCGAGATTTTGCAGAGAGATGTGAATCTCTCCGTGATTTTGAGAAGAGATGTGAATCACTTTGAGATTTTGAGGAGAGATGTGAATCTCTCCAAGATTTTATTGACGGATCCGAATCTCTTTGTGGTCAGCTGGGACTCATCCTGAAGAGAGAGAAAAGGTTTTGTGCCCCCGATTAATATCTCTGCGAGACTTTGGCTCACTTGTCTTTGACCATCGTATCTTATAGAGATGTGTTAGGAATCAAATGTGACCATATGATGGGGCCGCCAAGACCAGTGTATCTCGAAAGGATGTTCTAGGAGTCTGTCGAAAGGACCCGGAGGCAGAATAACCAGTGTATCTCGCGGGGATGTACTAGGAATTATTCGGAAGCCTCGATAAGTTGAGTCATAGCTTAGAGTATACATGACCAGTGTATCTCGTGATGATGTACTAGGAATTAGTCCTTGATCTCAAATAATGTGAGTCGTGCTTACAGGAGACATGTATGTCTCCGTTCTGGGTCATAAGTCCGTCGGGGACATTTTTATGCATTTACAGAGCCTACATGACCAGTAGTATCTCGTCGAGGATGTATACCAGGAATCATGGCATCACAATCAGCTGCGTCTCGTGAAGACATGCTGGAATTGTGGTTGTTCTGGTTCATAAGTCTATCGGGGACGTTTTACGCTCTACAAAACCTACGTGACCAGCAGTATCCCGTCGAGGATGTGTGTTAGGAATCACGGCATCACGACCAGCAGTGTCTTACGTGGACGTATACTAGAAATCGTGGCTATGGGTGCCCTGAGGACCAAGGGCTTTATCTCTCCCGTGAGAGTTGAGTTTTGTCTATGATCTTGAAATGACACCTTTTACCCTTATCCAAATTTCACCATCTACATTAAGTCCCCTACTCAGAGTAGAACCTTGTTTGTTCTATGATGATTATATAGATGGTGACGAATCGTTTAGTTGTGTAATTACAATCCACTCGTTTTTTTATACTTACGGAATCCGATGTTTAGCCTTCGGTTGTTATGATTTTGATCTTGAAATTGACTCTGGACTTGGGAACCTCCTGGGATTCTTTGTTGGGAGGCGTTGAGAGTATGACAATGGGGTCTTGATGAGACAAACATCACGTTTTGATCAAATGAAATTGTTAATTAGGGTTTACTTGGACAAAACCCTAATTTTCTCTCTTTGTGCATCCTTGATCTTCCGAGTTTGTACAGGCGAGTATATGGGGAAGAGAGAGTTTATGAATGGCCTCCTGGATGGCCTTGATGTTGGTGAAGAGCCGTGAGAAAAGACAGACACTTAATTTTGAAGTTACGGAGTCCCTATCCCATGTAAATATTGAATTCAGGCTTGTACTGTACCTAAACCCTAATTTCTCTTTTGTTCGGGTCTGACTCCTTCAAACACTCTTGAGAGGCTTGACGAGGCTTGGAAGTTGTACATCTATCTTTTGGAGTCGGCACCTTGTGTGATGAGAGCATGTTTAATTCCTTGTACCAATCAGACACCTATTTTTTAGAGAAAATACCTACTTTTGAAACCAAGGGTATTTTCGTTAAAAATTAATATGAGCCCAATTTTTCTGTCATGAGAGACTCCGTGAGATTCCTTATGCATAGTCATGGCTTGAGATATGGAGAGAGGCACGTGTCTGGTCTTGCTTTTTGGAAATTATGAACTCGAACTTTCCTGTTTGTGCTAGATTCCCTTTATTTTCTCTGAAATTCTGCTTTTCTAGATTCTGTTTCAATCTCGCTATTCTTCGAACACTTAAAGAACTCAATATTCACGTGTATAAGGCCTTTGGAATGAGTATATGAGAGCTTGGTCGGTATCTGGTTGCATTAGGGCCTTATTCTTTCAAAATACTCAAAATTGTGAAATAAGGGTATTTTGGTCAAAATTCCTTATGAACTCGTTTTTATCGAAGAGTGATGAGATAAAAGGGGTTTAAAGAGGTGTATATAACCGTCCAACAGAATGGGGAGAGGCTCTTCCCCCTCTCTTTTAGAATAAATCCCCTTTTCGTCAAATTCTTGAAATTAGGGCTAACTTCGTCAAAACCCTAATTCTCTTCGACTTTGGTCCCTCTGAAAAAATTCTGAGAGAATAAGTGACGTCCCACTGGCCTAGGAGAGCATTAATACGCATAGGATAGGCTTGTACGCGGTCTGGAGAGGTTTTGGAAGAAGGGAAACCTAGGTTTCCTTATTTGAGCCAAATTTCTTTAATTTCCTCTTTTGGCTCTAATTCCTTTTCCTTTTGCTTGATGGCTTCACTTTTGGGCTAGGATTGAAAAGAGAACTATTTTCCAACTCTTTTGTGCGTGCACTAGGTATGGAGGTTGGTTCATTCTTCTTTCACATGTTCTGTTTGTACTAGGACTCTTCGTTTGGGTGTTTGTCGGAAAACTTCAGTTTTGAGAAACTTGCGTAGAATGGATGTAAACTCTTTATATTGACTCTGATATGAATCCCTGGCACCAGCTTTGAAATTTAAGGGGATAATATTTATAATTAAAAAATAATTACTTGATTCCGATTTCGTTTTGCCAATCAAATCCGTGTATACTTTTGACTTCAGAAATCCCGTATAAAAATTTCAGGATTTTTAAGATTGCACTTACTTCGGTGTTGTGACCACATGTCCTAGCTCGCTTGTCCGTTTTATGCTACCTTTTGATATGTTGTACCATATACATATGGGAACATATTTCCTCAAGATAATACCCCAAAATTCCTTACGTATTATTACCAGTTAGCACGTATTCACTTTGTAGTGTACATCAATCCTAATTGTAAGAGGAATCCTTGCAATCCTTGAACTCTTAGCATGTCCCGACGCCTCAAGCATGACCCTTGGAGTATTATGAATTCATTACCCTTCCTTAGATTAAAATAAGTCGTGATTTTTGCCTCCCTAGGTCAGAGACATGCCCATCCTTTAATTTTACGTTTGTACCCTTTGTTGTGAAGAAAACGTATATTTCTTGATCCTTTGTGAAATTGTGGACCCATACAAATCCGCGAGTGTCCCATGAGATGTGAGATGAATTTATGGATAAGGAAACGACTCTAGGCATGAGGTTAGGCTTGAAAGGATTCATATATGACAAGGCTTGAAGGGATTGGATGAGAAAAAACTTTAAGGGATTGTTTGAGGACAAGATTTTAGGCGGGAAGGACGATCCTCATATAGAACAAAACCTAGTCATGTGTTGTTGCTCCCTTGATTTTAACTTATGTAATTTGATCCATGTAGCCTTGTTTGATCTTTTATTTATTTGTAGATCTCACAGATACTTCTCAGAAGACTCATGTTGAAGACAAAACGATTGAGTTTATATTTAACAGAGGCTTGAGTGTAAGGTAGTCCCCTGTTGCTATGAACGGCCTTGCTTTGTAAATCTTGGCAACTTTATGACCACCGTGAGAATCTTTGCTTAAATATGAGGTGGTTGCGAGAATGACTCAATTCTGCCAGAGTCCGTCGGAGTGAGTTGAGTTCAGAGAGGTTCTTAATATGGAGGTATTATGGTAGATGAAGAATTGGAACAAGCTAAGTAGGTGAATCGAGATGAGAAGGCCAAAGTGAAGCAGCTAAACATGAATCAAGATATTTTCTCTAAGGGGCTACGTCAGATGATTTTCTTCAGTTGATATTTTCTCTCTCTGAACCTTTCCTGTATGCATCTGGTAAAGGAATGAGACCGTCATGAGTTCAAACTTGATGCAAACCCTAGATTTCTCCGTCGGGTATGCGAGTAGGTGAAAACCCTAAGTTAAATTCGTAATAGAAGTTCCTCCCTTGCGCGACCTTCACTCCAGAGGCTGTGGAAACTTCGTTTGACATCTGATTTCAGTGGTTGACCCCAACTATCGAACAGAAAAGACATGCCTTTCATCTATTATAGTAAAATTAGGATTTGGATCTTTTTTCCGGTGATAAATCCATGTGAAGTTAAACCCGGGAATTCGGAGATTTTCCACAGCAATTCCTTCAAGTGTTTTGATGATATCTCTTGGACCATATTTCGAAACATTATTTCCTTTTAACATGTGGTAGGAGAGACATAGACGGATATTTTTCATCAAGGGCGTGTTGTCGAATTCTCTACCCATTTGTCTCAGTTCGTCGAGTTATGTGACTAAAGTATGAGTAGTGTCTGAGTATAGTGGAAACTATAAACTCCTCTTCAAACCGGTTGCAAACCCTAGTTTGTCTTCTGCATGCGTTTATTGTCGAGGGATAATTTGAATGCTTTTTTTACTTGATATAATCATGTTAGACGCGTATAAAACCCTAAAACATCTTATCTTCAGTCAGGATTTGGGACATAGTTGCAATTGCTGAGTACATAGAAGATGCTGATGGAGGAGAATTTGACGAGACCGGAGAGAGATGCGAGATTTCTCGAGTCACAGATAAGTCCCCTTCATGATTTTGAAGGCCGATCTCTAGTCACCTAATCCCAAGTAATAACATGTTGTGATGTGGGTTTGAGGAGTTGAACCCTTGAACTCTTGCGCTGATCGTTTCTAAATATGTTATCTGGAAACAGGATGTCTGGGCCACCTCCTGTTGGCCATGTAGGTATGTGACGCACGATTCTTTGTTAGTCCCAAGTTTGATATGAGACTAGGGATTCACATTGACTCGGGACGCTTAGAAAATGGAGTAAGATCCTTATAGCGTACGAGATTAAGTCTTCAAGGTGGGAAAGCGATAATCTGTGGGTTGGAGACATCTGTGGAGAGTCATGTCGAGATACTGCCGTATGTGTCTTTGTGGACAAGATGAAGATGTTGTTCCGCCTCTACTAGGTGTCTTGATAGGGTTTCATGTGAACTTATGTAGCAAAATTATTCGTTGACATTTATTCTTCTTTTGGGAGGATGCTCAACCGAACTTGAAAGTAGTATATGCCTTCTGGTACCAGCAGGGTAATGGATACACTGAGGTCTAACTGCGCAGTCAATTTTTGTTCGCTTTATTGATGGGAGATAATTTTCAAGGTGGACGACCTAGTTATAAAAATTGCTCCCCACTGATAAGTGCATAATTCATATGATTTTAGTGTCTATTCCATACTTGTTTAAGTTATTATTCTTGCATATTTTCGTATTATTACTCTTGTTTTCTCTTATTTGTCTCTATTAGGTGAATCATCCAAAAAGGAGCTACAAAGTGCTGAAAAGATCTATGAAGATAAGTATTCCAAGTATCCAAGTGCCCAAGTCCAAGAGAAGTGGAAGAAGTGCGACAAAAAGGAGCAAAACGCTCAAAATCAAGACACGGGCCAAATACAGATCTTAACTCATTCAAATTAAGTATTTATCATCACCATCTTGAATAGAATTGAAAGATAAAAATAATGCAGAAAGAATGAGGTCATTCCGAGTTCGGACGAAGAAGTTGTGGCCAAAACGAGCTTTTATCGAATACCGAAGACAGTAAAGTATGCAAACGGGTACGCATACTTTAATTCCAAAAATTTCTGATGGAATTTGAGGTACGCATACCGGTACACATACTTAACAAGTATAAAAACGGGTATGCATACTTGTGAAGGCCTAAGGTCACGGTTAGGGTCTTTATTTCATAGTTTCGGATCGGGTTCTTGAACCGAACTAGATACTTGATGGCCAAGCAATGTAAACCTATAAAAAGGTATTAGGTCATGTAAAATCATAGATCAATCTCATATCAAAACATAGGGGTTACCCCTTTAGTGGGAAACCACCATTATTCATCTTCTTTGTAATATGAGTAGCTAAATCCTTTGTTGATTAAGGATGAATTCAATGTTCTAAGGGTGAAGCTTTATTATTAATACAAATCTATTGAGAGTTTTAATCATCATCGTTTGTTTTCACTATATTTAGGGTTTATGATTGATTTCTAGATTGTTCAAGTGTACAACTGGATTAATCTTTTGATCATTCTATTGCTAGTAAAGGGTTAGGATATCCGTGTAATTGTTGAATAACCCTTACACAAGTAGAGAACGTGATACCTCGTAGAGGGATTCTATGGAGGAATCGTGTGTGAAGATAACACTAGTAAGTGGACCTTGCGCTAAGAGTCTAACTGCTAGGATCAACCTAAGTTCACATAACTTAAAGCTTCCGATTGGGTTACACCTTGAGTGCGCTACTACTTGGTGGTTCGGTTGGATAGAACTTGATATGCGAGCACTTCGGTATCCGGTTACACAAGGAATTTTTGGGATAACACTGCTCTAGCTGTTATTCTACGATTGGTGATGAATGGTTCTTACGAAGATAAATAAGTATACTAATCCAGCTATCGCTTGGTAACGGTGAAGGATTCCTTGATCATATCTTTTCTTCTTATTGTCTTTTTATTTATCTTATAACCAATCCCCCTTTGCTATTTACTTTATCTGGCTGATCAAATAACCTATCAATTACACAGCTCTCTGTGGGAACGATCTCTTACTACCGCTATATTACTAGTTAATTAGTGGGAAATATATTTATTAATTTGTTGATCCTACGACAGCCCATACAAATTTTGGCGCCGTTGCCGAGGAGCAGTCGCTAATTGATTTGTTATTTGTTTAGCTTGTTTTTATTTTTGTTTTATTTTCTCTTTTGCTCTTGTAAGTCGTCATGTTTCCTTACGGAAATAACATGTACGGAGCACAAGATCAATCATATAATAGTGGTAATCAATATGGTTTTCAATCTCAGTCTTATGATAACTATCAACCATACCATGGGTACAATCAAAACCAATCTTTTGGTTACGATCAATATCCTACGGAACCTTTTGGTTATTCTCATACATATCAAGAACCTTATGACGGGTGTGTAAGTGAGCAACCACAAGGATGGGGGGATAGTTATGTCTCTAATCATTATTCTTCTAGTCTGACAGATCTGTTGCAACGATATATAGATAAAATGGACCAGCAAATTCAAAGTATGGATGAACGCTACCATAATATGGATAGCTATGCTCGTAATGATAGTTCTTCTAATTTGGTAAAGCTAATGCTCCAATTTATGAATAATATGGATGAGCATAGCCAAAAGACTGAAGATACACTCCAAGAACTTCAAAGGTCTATAGATTTCATGAAGATTCGCATTACTCAACTCAGCGAGACAATGAATGAAGAAGAAGTTTGGCCTCAAAACCAAATTAATTCTGAAATTCCTAAGGAAGTCAACAAATATTTTGAGGATGAGCAACCTTTGGAAAGCATTTGTAACAGTGATGAAGTTATTCAAGCTCCGGATCTTTATAATGATCACTCTCCTATTCAAAAGGAGGAGCCTTGGTATAACCGAACCATTGTTATGAATGAGGTGACATACTCAAATGCATATTAACGTTACAATGAATATCCGGATTACAATACTTTTAGGCCGGTTGATTTGCAAGAAGTAGACCCGATTATTCCCTCAACGGAAACTCATATAGAACACCCCAAAATTTATACTGAAGAAGAGTTCATGAGAGCGGAATTTGATTCGGATGATGAGAGTGTTGAAGAGATGGAAATTGAGAAAGAAACCAAATTGATTGAAGTCGTGGAAGACCCAATTGACCTAGATAATAACAGTTCGATAGAGGACCACGATACTCTTGAGGTAAATAATTCACTAGAGATAATTAATGAGGATCTAATACAAGGTTTGTCTAATCCTTTGCTTAATTTTATATCTATTGATCCTTTTCCTCCAATTGAAGTAGCTTCTCAAAGAGTTGTTAACCCAACATTTAAGAAAATACCTCACTTAGGATTGGAGTTTTGTGCTTCTAAAGTTTTAACGGATTATTTTGCTTCTAAGTATCCACCACTTGATGTGTTTGATTCGAGTATTGTGCAGGTTCACCAAGCTGAGGAACCTTTTGAAGTTCCCGAATTCTATGTTCTTTATCCACTTCCGAGTGTAGAAAGGACTAAGTGTGGGGGAAACTTCAATAAAGTGATAGCTTCAATATTTATATTTTGTGCTAATGTTTTCGCGAAGCTGTTATTTGAACTACAGATTGTTATTTGGAAGGATTACCAAATTTTCAGATTACTGGTGTACGGACGATAACAATAACGTCGGGCTGACGACGTTAAACCAAGCGCTAAGTGAGAGGAAACCCATCGGTTTTGTATCTCTATCCCTTTTGTTTTTTGTTTTCTTAGTTTTTCATATCATATTTTGCATTCCCATCTTAGATTTTACAAGTCCTATATCTATAATGAAAGTTTTGACGAATTTTCGTCAGGAAAATTCTGACTGTGCAGTTGTCACGAAAACAGCTCTCGAGACTTCGTTCGGAATCCGATTTGAGTGGTTGACCCCGACTTTTAAAGAGGACAGACATACCTTTCTTTTCCAAAAATAAAATCTGAATTTGGAGTCTGTTAAGTTGGAGCGATAGGCCTGGACATTTGAGTTTCGGTATTTTTCCAGAACTTTTTCAGATTGCATGTCAGTCAGTCTGGAGGCCATAAAAGTCAGACCGTTTATCGAAATACTGTTCCCTTTTGAAACTTTATAGAAAAGAAGTAGGCGAACAACTTTTGTCTATGATGTTTTTCCTAGTTCCCTACCCATTTGTACAGTTTTCGAGTTTTTCAGGGATGTTATGTCAGAAATCAGAATTTTCGGTTTTGAACATTGAAGACAATGTTGAGTTTAAGTGTGGGGGAGTAGTTAAGCATGTTTGGCTTGCTTATAAAATAAATAAATAATACTCTTTGATTTCTTGCATACTTGAGACTTCATCTTTTGGAGTTAATTTATAGCTATTTAGGATGACACTCTAAACCTTTTTAGGTTGAAACAAGTTCTTACAGATGTAGATTGAGTTCCACTTTGTCATTCTACAATCCTTAATTATATATGTTCGTAATTGAATGCAAAAATCAGTTATGGTAGTCGTTTGAAAGATTCATCCTCGCAATTAATCATTACTGAATCACTTTCTTTTTATTTTGCAGTTTTATATTTCTCTAAAGTGATTTGGTGGGATCCTGATACTGCCGTGGATGTTGTATCAAGGTAATCATTGGTTGAGTACATAAAAGCCCCATAGACAATTGTCTTACACTCATAAAGAGTGAGCCGGAAAATATAATATATATATAAGGCTCCTCTTCATTTATCGACACTAATAAATGATAGGTCCGGAATTGCGGACTAATCATGTAGTCGATGAAAATAAAAACCTATCATCATTATATAGCAAGTCAAAAGACTATTGATGAGGTTCTTGACACTTGGATAGAAGTATGTGTGAAACGTTGTCCCTGTCTCCATCGCCTAAACAAGCGTGGAATGCAGGATCCAAGGCAACTATCACGTACTTGTTGAAAAGGAACATGCGCTTAGAGTATCTAATCACGTGGTCGAGTTAAATGGGTGCTTCTCTCAACTATTGCGCTATAAATAGAATCCTTTGACGACATTCATACAAGTATTGTGGGTAACATCTTTCACTTTAGTCAACATTTGCACACTTCATTTTTCTATTTCCATTCTCTTATCTACCCATGTGATTTCAGTATGCGAGTGTTGTGACAAACGTTGCAACAAGTATGATGAATATCTTAGTAGAGTTTTGCAATCAGGTTGAATGTCACACGTAAGTAATTGCTTATATGTGATAATTGGAATGCATGTGGGATGTTTGCAGCTAAAGAACTTATGCTAGCTAATTATTTAGATGCTATTTTATGTCTATCCTTAGTGATTCTTCCAAAGCGAGAAATTGGAGTAGGTTTTGGGGTATACCTCTTGTAAACCCTCACGAGACTATAACTCGTCCACTAGGGACACCTAGGGGTTTAAAGGCATGTTTCATTAGCTAAGTGCAACCGTTTTCTCAACGACACGGAGTTGTTGTATTTAGGATTATTTTATTTTAGTTTGCTCAAGGACTAGAAAAGGCTAAGTGTGGGGGAATTTGATAAGTGCATAATTCATATGATTTTAGTGTCTATTCCATACTTGTTTAAGCTATTATTCTTGCATATTTTCGTATTATTACTCTTGTTTTCTCTTATTTGTCTCTATTAGGTGAATCATCCAAAAAGGAGCTACAAAGTTCTGAAAATAGCTATGAAGAGAAGTATTCCAAGTATCCAAGTGCCCAAGTCCAAGAGAAGTGGAAGAAGTGCGACGAAAAGGAGCAAAACGCTCAAAATCAAGACACAGGCCAAAGACCGATCTTAACTCATTCAAATTAAGGATTTATCATCACCATATTGAATAGAATTTAAATATAAAAAGAATGCAAAAAGAATGAGGTCATTCCGAGTTCGGACGAAGAAGTTGTGGCCAAAACGAGCTTTTATCGAATACCGAAGACAGTAAAGTATGCAAACGGGTACGCATACTTTAATTCCGAAAAAAATTGTTGGAATTTGAGGTACGCATACCGGTACGCATACTTAACAAGTATAAAAACGGGTATGCATACTTGTGAAGGCCTAAGGTCACGGTTATGGTCTTTATTTCATAGTTTCGGGTCGGGTTCTTGAACCGAACTAGATACTTGATGGCCAAGCAATGTAAACCTATAAAAAGGTATTAGGTCATGTAAAATCATAGATCAATCTCATATCAAAACCTAGGGGGAAACCACCATTATTCATCTTCTTTGTAATATGAGTAGCTAAATCCTTTGTTGATTAAGGATGAATTCAATGTTCTAAGCGTGAAGCTTTATTATTAATACAAATCTATTGAGAGTTTTAATCATCATCGTTTGTTTTCACTATATTTAGGGTTTATGATTGATTTCTAGATTGTTCAAGTGTACAATTGGATTAATCTTTTGATCATTCTATTGCTAGTAAAGGGTTAGGATATCCTTGTAATTGTTGAATAACCCTTACACAAGTAGAGAACGTGAGACCTCGTAGAGGGATTCTATGAAGGAATCGTGTGTGAAGATAACACTAGGAAGTAGACCTTGTGCTAAGAGTCTAACTGCAAGGATCAACCTAAGTTCACATAACTTAAAGCTTCTGATTAGGTTACACCTTGAGTGCGCTACTACTTGGTGTTTCGGTTGGATAGAACTTGATATGCGACCGCTTAGGTATCCGGTTACATAAGGAACGTTGGGGATAACACTGCTCTAGGTGTTATTTTACGGTTGGTGATGAATGGTTCTTACGAAGATAGATAAGTATACTAATCCAGCTATCGCTTGGTAACGGCGAAGGATTCTGTAAGGACCCTCAAGCTCGTCAACGCTATTTGACTGGTCTTGCGATGGTCAAGTGACGGATTAGCCGATAATAACTCGATTAGTTTAACACGAACGTTAATTAATGGAAATTAATATAACAGTAATTTAGATACGAAACTAGTATCGTCGAATAGATCTCGAGAAGTTATGCGAAATGGACTACTCGAACGTGTCAATCGGATACCAAACGAAGAAGTAATCATCGGAATAGTAAGAAGGGCAAAATAGTCTTTTTACCATTAGACCGATCCGGGCTGCCCGTATCCAATCTGGTGGGTGTAGTTGTAATCTCCGTTGGTCTTATCTCAAAACCATTCGAAAGAGAGAGTCAGTATCTCTTCTTCTTTATCTTTCTTCTTCTCCTCTCCTTCCTCTGTTTCTTCTTCTGCTGAATTCTCGTAGGATTTGTGTGAGATATTATCGATGTAAATCAGTTGAGAAGTATGTGTAGACGATGAAGAAGATGGGGTGATTGTAAATCAAGAAGGAAAAACAATTAGGGATTGAGAAAATGAATCAGGGGAACCAAGTTAGGGTGGATTGATCTTTGGATTCGTGTAGAATTAATATGTTGTCCGAGTTGTTGGTAGATGAAGATTAAGAGGGTTGTTGTTTAATCAACGAGAAAGAGTTGTGTTGATGAAGATCGAGAAAGTTAGGGTTTTCTGTGATTAGGAATTAGGGTTTTGAATCGATGATGAATAAGATGAAATTAAAGATGGGTTTGAAGATTATAATCTGAAGATGAAGATGGTCATGCCAATTTAGAGGTTTTGATTCCAAAGAAGATCTCAATTCGAGAGAGTTAAAGAGGATCAGGGTTTCTGCAAAGAAGAATTGGGTTTGTGAAATTGGGATTAGAATTGAATTGGGGAAATAGCTATTCAGAGGATGCTGATGCTTGGGTAAGACTTCGATTTCATTTAAGTTTGGTAATTTAGTTTAATTGTTTAGATTTTTGAATTTCTGTGTTTGTGGATGAAGCTGAGGTTGAGTTGAGTATAGTATAAAACTGTGGATGTTGTTTTGCTGATTTCAGGGTGTTGGAGTTGTTGAGTTTGAATTATTGTTTGAGATGATTTGTGTTGATGGAAACTGCAGATGGAATTTAAGTTTGTCTGGTTGTGCGTATATGAGATTGTAAGTATTATGAGTTAATCTAAGTTGAGGAGATATTGTATGTGTCATGGATTGGTAGTGGTGATGGTGTTGGGTTGTGACTGTAGTATTATTTGTGAAGATGACGTGAAACGGGTCTGTTGTGTCTTTGATGTTATGAGTTGAATTGTGATAAGTTTACAGTGAGGCTTGAGCCACTGTTGAAGTAATTAGCGCAGCAAGAAGTAGTTAGGTTGGTCTGGGAAATTATGGAACTATAGATTGGTGATAGTGGTTATCTTAATACTGGATAAAGATGCAGTGTAGTTGTATTTGCTGGTGGTGATTGATAAAAGAGTGTGTTTGGAGTTGAAGTGGTATCTAAGGGTGTGGTGTAGTCTGTCTAGTTGGAATTGCAGGTGAAGAATATGAATGAACTGCTGGTATTCGTTTTACAGAAATGGAACTAGTGTTGTATTGCAGATGTAGATGATTGAGGCAAGTGGTATGTTTGTTAAATGGTAATGCTGTTTTGAGATGTAGTTGATGTTCAGGAGATGGAGTTAAGTTTCTGTTGTTATGGTTGAGTCATAGTGGTGTTACCAGAGTGAAGTCAAAGTGTTGATTGTATTGAATGAGAGTTGGATGAATCTGATGAAGTTGAGCTGGTAGTATGTAGAAAGAGTGAAAGCTTGGAACTGCAATTGCAGGTAAGCTATAATTGTATTTGTAAATTGATTTTGAAGTTCATTTAGAAAGAATGAATAGATTGTTATTGAAATGAAATCTGTAATAGAAGTTTAGCTTAGGCTTTTAGCCTATTAGTCACCCAGTCAGATGTCTGACTAATTGTTTAGCTGACTCAGTTAATTTGACTGAGTTAACCGTTGACCCTGTTCCGAATCAGTCTAGTTGACTGAGTTGAACCAGTTGACCAATTTAGACCTTGACCAGACTTTGACTTGACCTTTGATCTGAACCTAGATGTTGACTGTTAGTTGACCTTTGACTGTTAGTTTGACCGTTAGCGACTGTTAGTTGACTAGGATGAACCCTATTCTCCTAAGTTGATGTTTATGACCTTTTGTGGTCCGAATTAGCATTTGGTTCATTCTACGAAGTTGTAGATATTCATAAGACTTATTTAGTGGGCTTAGAAACATTAGATGGACTTGTATAATTCTTGTGTGAGCCATTTTGGCTAGATTCTTAGAGTTCTCGTGTGATTAACAGTTAGTTATTAACAACGATCGATTCAAAGAATGAACCAGTGGATCGTGGATCTCGGGGTAGGCGTGGCTTGTCATCAAAAGATGTGGGAATATATTTAACTCTTTTGTAACCATTGTTGCCTCTTTTACAAAAGATTATGCTTAACAAACTCATGCATTGTCTGTTTCTGCATTCCATGTTTTGTTTAAATTGCATTACGATAATTCTGTTGATTCTGTTAATCTTTCCATGGTTTGGAAAGGACTTGTAATGTTTGTTTTTCATATGAATTGTTATGGGAAATAAGAATTTCCACTTGTGGTATATAGGATACGCTCCTTCACATTTATATCTACATGAATTCAGCTTTTATGCTTATTATGGGTCATCATTGCCGGTTAGGAATTGGTGATATCAATAGCTATTAGGTGTGTAACTGGTTGACACCATATTATACATTGTTTGAAGAAGGAGTTTGTCCATATACATGTTTGTTCACTTCAGTGACTTGGTCACTTTTTAATGTTTGGGAAAATATTATTGTTTTCCAAATCTTGCCATGATTACTTGAAAGTTAAATGTTATTCCTACTGGGCACTCCTTTTAGGGATGATATGCTCACCCTTTCTCACTTTCAGTTTCAAAGATAGATCAGAGTTGTGCAGCGAAAGCTTCAAGGGTTGAGTTCGTTAGTTGGTTAACTTCTGTTATGTTTATTATGTTGTATATTATATTTGTGAACTAAATGACTATTGTATATGTATCATTTGAGAGGAGTTCTTGTACATATATATTTCAGAGCGGGGCTAGTTTTGGGTTAAGTTTTGTAGCAGATTTCTTAATTGAATGTTTAAGTATATGATTTAGATCCTTAGTGCCTCTTTATTTAGTTAATTTCTTAGATTAGTCAGCTGCTAGCTTTGGGGGCGCTACAGATTCCTTGATTATCTTTTTTCTTCTTATTGTCTTTTTATTCATCTTATAACCAATCCCCCTTTGCTATTTACTTTATCTGGCTGATCAAATAACCTATCAATTACACAGCTCTTTGTGGGAACGATCTCTTACTACCCTCTATATTACTAGTTAATTAGTGGGAAATATATTTATTAATTTGTTGAGCCTACGACAGCCCATACACCCACGTACAAAGGAACGCTAGCGCAGGAAAATTCGCAGCAAACTGGGACGGTCCGTTTAAAGTTAGAAAGGTGGCAGAGAGCGGATACTCCAGGCTAAGACAGACGAATGGTACTAAGGTTAAATCACCGATCAACAACAAATGGCTAAAGAGTTTTCACGTGTAAGGTGCCTGATGTACTAGCCAACACTTCACATAATAAAAGATTAGTTATCAACAAACAACCGATGTGCATACAATTTTGCAAAAGGCTACGGGTTGCCAAAGGCACCGGTCGGCCGAGGAGTTTACGAAAGGCTACGGGCTGCCAAAGGCACCCGGTCGGCCGACGAGTTTACAAAAGGCTACGAGCTTCCAAAGGCACCCGGTCGGATGACGAGTTTACAAAAGCCCACGGGATGCCAAAGGCACCCGGTCGGCTGACGAGTTTACAAAAGCCTACGGACTGCCAAACGCACCCGGTCGGCTGACGAATTTACAAGAGGCTACGAAACGCTAAGAGCGCTCCGCCAACTAATAAACTTACAAAGGAAACAGACACCGAAATGAGGGAGTAAATAGACCCAGTCTAACTCCAACACCTCCAAACGGCGCGTTATCGACTATTCCATCTTTTGGAAAAAAAATAAAAGGGGAAGTAGGCGCGTTTCACACACGCCCCCACCCATCCCCACTAAGGCGAAACACCAAACGCCGCGTTCCATCCAAAACAAAAAGAGGGGGAGTAGGCACGCTTTATACCTTCCCACCCTGACCCAATCTAACTTCAACACCGCCAAACGGCGCGTGTTCGACTATTCCGTCTCTTGGAAGAAAAAAAATAGAGGGGGAGTAGGCGCGTTTTATGCCCTTCCCACCCTGACCTAATCTTACCCCAACACCGCCAAACGGCGCGTGTTCGACTATTCCATCTCTTGGGGAAAAAAAGGGAGGAGTGGGCGCGTTTCACACACGCCCCACCCATCCCCACTAAAGCGAAACACCAAACGCCGCGTTCCATCCACACAAAAAATGAGGGGGAGTAGGCGTGTTTTATGCCCTTCCCACCCTGAACCAATCTTACCCCAACACCGCCAAACGGCGCGTGTTCGACTATTCCATCTCTTGGAAAAAAAAAGAGAGGAGGGAGTATGCGTGTTTCACACACACCCCACCCATCCCCACTAAGGCGAAACACCAAACGCCGCGTTCCATCCAAAACAAAAAGAGGGAGAAGTAGGCGTGTTTTATACCCTTCCCACCCTGACCCAATCTTACCCCAACACCGCCAAACGGCGCATTTTCGACTATTTCGTCTCTTTGAAAAAAATAGAGGAGGGGGTAGGCACGTTATACACACGCCCTGCCCCACCAAGGCGAAACACCACGCCGCGCTCCATCCAAAACAAAAGGAGGAGGGAGAAGGTGATACCCCACCCACGCAAATGGAAAACCCCAAAACAGAGAAAAGAACAATCGCATAAAAAGTGAACCGCCAACATGAACTATATACATACAAAATAAGGATAGCCCCTGAGAGATAACAACAAAAAAACAACAACAAACAAACAGCACTAGAACTGCCCACACAAGTTCAACCCGCTTTCAATGCACGAAAGTGAGCAATATCTGCGTCCAAAGACCGCATCATCAAAAGCACCTCCTCGCGCTGAACGGTCATTAGGACTAAAGCATGATCGGCCTCGCCAACCAACTTATGAATGTCTTCCATAATCTTGTTGGAGGCCTGTGACCCCCACGCTCATGAGAGGGTCTCCTCATGCTCATTATAGGCCTTGCGCGCCTTGTCTTCATGAATCATCCTAAGGGTCAACAACATGCCTACCTCTTCCCTCAACACAAGCAGGAACTTTAGTTCGTCCTGAAAGTAAGACGGACGGACGAGTGCAGATACAGCTTCCAAGGTCAAAGTATACCCATGCAGCTGTGGGGTAGCCTCCTTAGCTAGGTAAAGACGGCAGTCAGCTATGACACGGTTTATACGAGCGACCATTGTTACAGACTCTCTAAACAATTGGTCAACAGCATGGCGAGCTTCAACAGCATCATCCAATGCACGTTGAACCTTAAGCGATACATGCCCAGATGCCTGGGCCCGTTGGGAAATTTGGTACGTCTCGTATTGCTCATCAAACTGAGTGTGCATAGTATTCCGGTTTGCTTCCATTTGATCTCGGAGTACCTCCACCTCAGCCTTCACAAGCAATAATCGTGCCAGTTCTTCAAGTTTGAATAAAACCGTTGCTAGCGCGGGAATAGGTGCCAAGAACAAGACATAGCCATGGAGAAGGCACGCCATCCAAGCAGAACACAGACCAAGGAGACAAGCGAGTGACATGAAGGGGGGGATTGAATAAGGAATAATTATGAAGCTACAAGAATTACTGAGCATCTCTATATATAGGAAAAAAGGGGGACATAAATGACGCAATACCGCATGAAACAACCAATACATGTCAAGGTATATGACAGTCCCGATGGGCAGTAAAGATCTCCACATAAGTCGAGCAGGTAATGGAGAATCCTTTCCAGAGCTTGACGTATGAGGAGGAAAAGCAAAATAAGGTTTGACTATCAGGTTATCTGACAATTAACCCAATAGTAAGGGGACTTAATGTTGATACATGAAAATAGTTACCCCTTAGCAGGGCTAGGGAGCCCCCAAAGGAGAGCCAAACCCAACATGAAACATGGGGACTAAGTCCCAAATCCACTAAGAAGTATCCATAAGGAGGAAAGGACAAGGGAGGAATTAATGGAAAAGGAGAAGGTTGTATTATAAAGGAATGACATTAGTGGTAATTAAGGAGGTTTAGGACATGTATGTCATAAAAGGAAGGGCTTTTGGGAAAGTTTATAAAAGGAGGTATATAGTACAATGGAAAGAAAGTTCTCTCTTATACCAATCCTAGAAAGTGTTGTCATTAGGTGTGACTAGGACGGGTCGAACCAATATCAATTCCACCCCTCAACACTCCTTATCTCCAAAACATAAGGAGGCTGAGACTCTGGTGGGACTGATGTCCATATGTCTCCAGTTCGTGAAGGAGCTGGGGTCGAGACAGAACTTTTAACCACTTATCTCTAGTTCTCAAGGAGCACGAGTCTCCTCTCGTGGAGCCTAAGCGTGACTTATCTCGGCATAGTGTTAGCAGCGGAGAATAAGACTCTGTGGTTTTATCTGAGGTCTAAAGGTATGGTTGAGTGTACCCTCATTTGGTTCCTTTAGTCGCTCAAGGTTCTTCCAGTTCACCCGTCTCTGAAAGCGATTCTGGTTCTGACGAAGAGAATGGGTTATCCTATTTAACGACATTTCGATTTTCGGGTTGAGCTTTGCTATGTAATTTCCTTATAGATTCTTTTTTACCTTCTATGAGATTTATGTACATATTTTGTTTTGCTTTTGAATGCATTATTTTGTCACATTTGCATTCTTTTAATCGCTTCCCCCTTTTGAATTTTATAAGAATTTGAGGGTTTAAGATGTCTGGTATCATATACCTTTTATCAATTATTTTGAGCACTTAATTTTTATGCTCTGAATTTTTGAGCTCTAACTCTAATTTGGATTTCATTTGATCCTTAATATGGGTTTTCGACCTGAACTCAGGTTCTGGCTGTTGCCTATTGGCTTAGGTGTGGGATAATGTACCATCTCATATGTCTCAGATGGGTCTTTCTTTGAGACTTCATTTTCTCTATTTATCTTAGATGAGTTATTTTCTCTTTAATGTTCCAGACCTTTTTGGCTTTGTCCCATTCCTTTATGGTGGTCAAATTGGTCATTGTCGGGGATTGGTTCCGACCCATTTATGTGCTTGACTACCCGTGCTCAGGTGTCTTGATTGTTTTCCTACCTTTATAAGGTGTATACTTAGTTTTTGAAGATCTTCCCTTTCCAGGTGTGTTTTGCTTCAGTTCGGCCTCTCTTTTTATTTGCCTGACCTCGGTTCACCTCTTTAGATGCCTTTAACATTGTTCTTTTGTGGTTGCTTTCTCTCTTATCGCTATATTCATCATGACCGCATTGGGATGTTAGCTTCATCATCTTCAGTAGTGCTGGTGACGGGTCTTAGTTCAGAGGTTACCTGGCCAGGGTATCATTCTGTGTCGTCAAGATACCGGTTCTGAGCTTCATTATGTTGGTCTTAATGATGGAATAACTCTCTCACCAGGAGAGGTCTTTGTTTCCCTTAAGCTATTCTTGGCATGGTCTTAATTATGCCATAGTTGACCAATTAGAGATTTTACCTCGTTGTGCCTTTACTGACCAACTCTTCAAGAGATGTATTCTTAGCATGTGATGATAAAATTAAACTTAATTTAGTCGATGTAATATGAGATTTATTATTATGAAACTTAATGTTTTCAGCTATCAATCTGAGTTGTTTTCTTAATATTTTGAGTGAGCATTTAAGCTTCACTTTGTAATCTGAGCATTTCAACTCTTCCTGAATTTAGGCACCTGAGTATTTCAGCTCTCATGAATTTAAGAAATTGAGCTTTTCATCTCTTATGAATTTAAGCGTCTGAGCTTTTCAGCTTTCACAATTTAAATTTGAGCGTTTCAACTCTCACAAATTTAAGCATTTTAGCTTTCCATAAAATCAATGCGTTTCAGCTTTTATAAAGGAAATAGTAGTTTACAAAATTAGAGTTTCAGCTTTCATAATTAAAATAATAGTGCTCTACTGATAATACTTCTTCAGGTGGCTAATGTTATATGGGTAACACAGCTCTTCCCCGAGTTGATTTTTCAGTTTTTAAGACCCTCTGCCCATTTTTTAAGATATGATGTAGGGTCCTCCCATGATGAACCGAGCTTACACAACTTATATTTTGTGTTGTTGGGTAGAACTTCTATTAGCACCAGGTCACCAATTATTAGATATCTTGGTTTGACACGCTTATGGTTCTTTCTCATGCATCTCTGGTGCTTTTCCAGTTGTATTAGTGCTATCTCCCTTTTTAGATCGACTTCTTTGATCATTTTTAGGATAACTTCGTCATTTCTGCCTTAGTTGGCTGACAGTGTTCTGGTGGTCGAAAATTTCAGCTCGGTGGGTTAGATAGCTCCATACCAAATGCTAAAGAGAATGGGGTTTCCTGTGTTGAAGATTTCTTTGTTGATCTATATGCCCTTCATGCAGTATGCCTGCCCACCTTCCTTTAACAGCATCAAGAAACCTTGTTTGAAATTTCACCCTGACTGTTTCCTTGTGGGAAATATGGCGTGTTAAACCTGTCCATCCCTTTTACCGTGTTATTTTTAGCATTTTATGGTATTCAGAATATATCATGATTTTAAGCTTTGTATAGTATAAGAAGCATACTTTTGTTATATATTTTTTATTTCTGCAGATTTCTGCTAGAGGTGTCAAAGAGGCCAGGCTAGCCCAAAGAAGGAACAAACCTGGCTCAACTTTTCAGCATTTTGGCATGTCATGGCTAGGCCTGCTTTAGCCTGGGCCTGCCATGGCCTGTATAAACTATGACTATATAAGTTTGTTTTAATCAGTGTGGTGATTGTGGGAATCGGACTCATGCGTATGTACTCGAATAAAAGCGTCTGCTATCAACTTATACTTAACTAGGTAAGTTTCGATGTCTTATGTTTTCGTTGAAAATAATTTATTAAAGAATTACAGTTATATAAAACTTGAACTTAGCTACTAATTAGGGATTTTCCTTTTTTTATGGTGAGTGTTTAACCCTGCATAAAGAAACGCCCCAGTGACCTATTTCCATGAAAATCTTCTACTAATCCTTGAAAATGTTGGGTAAGGACCAAGGTGAGCTCATGGGGACTCATGTAATCTTGCAAAAATCTTCGATCGACATCCTGACTTATCTGAAAACACTTATCGAATGACCAGTCGGGATATATCCAACAAATCTAGATCGAGTACGCGTTTCCGGAAGGAGGAGTATTAAAACTGTTGAGAATAGCACGGACAGGATTTAGTCTGTCTGTAATCGACCTAACCGGAAAAGATGAAGCTCGTTACGAACGCGACAGAGCAAAGGAGCAACCATCCAGCCGACCTCATTGCTCTCAAGGACCAGATGACGCTTTAAACTTCAAGATACTGACAAATATATGCTCCAAAATTTGTTTAGGCCAAGGGCCCCTCAACCCAATCACATGGGACTCAGGAAGTTTACTACACTTTACTATTTTACTTATAACTCTTTCATTATGTATATGATTAACCTCGTTATTTTTCCATTAGATTTGTATTTTCATTGTCTATAGAATAAAGTTAACAAACTCTTGGAAAGGCTCCAAAAAATTCGTGACCTAATCAAAATGTTGCAGTGCCGCCTACTTTCACGGACTACCATATTCGGCCAAGACACAACTTGTCATTCTTCCTGCAGAGGATCATGACCAGAGAGCAACAAAGTACAAGACGAGACTATTTTCCAAGATGACATTCAGCAAAAGATCATGCTTATCTGAAGATGCAAAACCACTTGTCGATATGTTATCTCAACATCCGTTCTGTCAGAAAAAAAAGGAACTAATTCCTAGCAATTATGTGACCAAATCTCGATGAGCCACTAGCTCAAGGGAACCAACGAATATAGAGTTATATTTGCCGATGGGATCTCAGTTCACTAAGAAGGGGGAGAAGAACCTATCAAGGGAAAAGAAATCCGTAGCAATACTCGTGAGGCTAACAATCAAGATTAAACTCCACTACTAGACATACATCGACAACTAACTACTTTCACTGAAGTAAACAAAGGAAGGATCCAAGACCGTTGCTCCAGGACACATGCTACTCATCCAGATGCCTACTAGTATTTCCCTTAGTCAAAGTCTCTTCTACCGTCTCAACAAGCTGCCCCATGTGCTAGAGTCAGACGTGATGACTGAAGGATAAGATACATCTTCCCCAGTTGCATAAGGTGTCTACTACTCTCAATTTCGGTTGACCATCTCCCAGAAATATAGATCTCAGAAGAGAATTTTCAACGAAAGTTCACATGATTCCCTGTCAAGACACCTAGTAGAGGCGGAATAACAACTTCATTTTGTCCACGAAGAAACATGCAGGTATTTCTAAAACTTCCAAGCGTCCTGAGTTCCTCACACCCACATTACAACATGTAATTATTTGGGGACTGGGGACTAGAGATCAATCTTTACAGTAGTGAGGGGCACTTATCTATGACTCGAGAAATTTCTCACCTCTCTTCAGTCTCGTCGAATGTCCCGGATCCTGACTGAAGATATGATGATTCAAATTTGGATACTTTCATCCCTATAAGATGTTTAGGGTTTTATACGCATGCACCAGGACTATATCAAGTAGAATAAGCATTAAGATATTTCTCTCAACAATAAACGCATGCAGGACACAAACTAGGGTTCGCAATCAGTTTCAAGAGGAGTCTATAGTTTCCACTCTACTCAGATGCGGCTCATACTTTAGTCACATAACTCGACGAACTGGGACAAATGGGTAGAAAATTCGACAACATGCCCTTGATAGAAAATATTTATGTCTCTTATACCATTTGTTAAAAGGGAATGATGTTTCGAAATATGATCCATGTGACATCATCAAAACACTTGAAGGAATTGCTGCTAAAAATCTCTAAATTCTCGAGTTCAACTTCACGTAGACTTATCACCGGAAAAATAAGCTTCAAATCCTAATTTTTCTCTAATAAATGAAAGACAGGTCTTTTCTGTTCGATAATTGGGGTCATCCACTGAAGTCGGACGTCAAACGAAGTTTCTACAGCCTCTGGAGTGAAGGCCGCGCAAGGGAGGAACTCTTATTATGGATTTAACTTAGGGTTTTCACCTACTCGCATACTCGACGGAGCAATCTAGGGTTTGCATAAAGTTTGAACTTATGACGGTCCCCTTCCTTTACCCGATGCATACGGGAAAGGTCCAAAGAGGGAAAATATCAACCCCAAAGAAAATCATCCAGTAGAGGCCCCTGGAGAAAATCTATTGCTCCATGTTCAGCTGCTTCACCACAATCTTAAAGACAGGTGAAAAGACGAGGTTACCCAAATACACCACAATCTTTAAAATATCACCTATAAGTCCGATACCAAGTGTGATCGTCTATGGACAAAGTCGAGACAATACGACAACTATGGTATTCACTTTGTGTGATCGTCTATGGATATGAAATCGAGACAATATGACAACAAAGTGATCACTTGATAATAAGTACGGTATTAAACTGAAACTCTATAGGATCAATATCAAGTGACTAGGATTAACGTACGTGTGTAATTTACTTAATTATAATAACAATTATAATGCGGAAAACAAAGTAAATGACACATCAAGATTTTGTTAACAAGGAAACCGCAAATGCAGAAAACCACCGGGATTTGAATACTCTCAAAATTAAGCAGCTATACAAAATCTAATACCAACTTTGTATAGTTGAGACCAAGTAGACTACCCCTAGCTACTTAGTTTCCTCGGTACCCTTTCGCCTTCGACTTCTAGAGTCACGCACGTGAATAGAAAGTCCTTCGGATCGTATTCCAAACAACAAAGGAATAATCTGTTTGATAACCACACTAATCAATCTTTGCTAAAAAGATATTGTTTGAGTTTTTGACAAAGGCTCTTCCGTTTAAACTAATAAACTCCTTTGTCTGGTTAGATCAACCTAAACTTTGATTACCGAAATAACCAAACCATATTTTCGAAAAATCTCTTAGAAAACTTCTATGTTAGTCTAGCACATTAACTAATAATATTTTCCAGAGGATATGCTTTAATTGCTGGTAATTAAAATCATAATTAAATGCTTTTCAATTTTTTGGTATGGGATCACCTTGAGTATCAAGGAATATCTTTGAACAATTAATGATAAGAGTTATGTACATGTTCAAATATGTCGACATATAGAAGTTTATCAGCGAACCCTAATTCAAAGCTTCACACAATACATAAAGAGATATGTGAATATTGGAAACTCGGTTTTGCTCCTTGGGATCGGTTGTACCAAACTCACAATGTAAGTTGTGATCGGTTATACCATGGTTCCCAAACTAGGTTGTGACCGGTTACACCTTGCTTCCCAGAGGTAGCTTGTGATCGGTTACACCTTACTTCCCGAGTTAGCTTGTGATCTGTTACACCTTGGTTCCCATAGAAACTTGTGACAGATTACAACTAACTTCCCAGATTAGCTTGTGATCGGTTACACCTTGCTTCCAAAAGGTAGCTTATGACCAATTACAACTAACTTCCCAATGTAGCTTGTGACTGGTTAGACCATGCTTCACAAAGTAGCTTGTGACCGATTACAACATGCTACACAATATAGGCTATGACCGGTTATACCTCAAATCTCAACAAGTTAAGATAGTTTCTACCTTGTCATCTTATATTGGCCAT
Source organism: Papaver atlanticum (assembly GCA_023531105.1). Lineage (NCBI taxonomy): Eukaryota > Viridiplantae > Streptophyta > Magnoliopsida > Ranunculales > Papaveraceae > Papaver > Papaver atlanticum. The sequence goes on from JAJJMB010005149.1 coordinate 1,230,686, forward strand.
TCAAAAGATATTCAATAAAGAACCTAACCAATCATTATTTCCTTTCGATTATGAAAAAAGTTTATATATGTACTTCCTTTAAACAAATGTTATAAAACATTGTTTCCTAGGGTGAAATCATACCTATATCTTACACATAATCAAGTAACTAAATACAAAGATTATGTTGATGTCGTATTTACGAAGTTCCAAAAGATAAGCGTTTATACTTCCTAGTTCAATAAATTTCTTGACACTTTGATCATAATGATATGACCAAGTCTAACCTCTAGAGTATTAGATATATACAGCTTCGTATGTTATGTTTTCAATATAATACGACTTCAAAGATACGTTAGGAATGGAAACAAGTAAAGTCAGTATTACTAACCTCAAGTGGTAGGATGATGTCCTAGTTGTAGTCATTACTTCTTCTCATTCTTCAGGTCTTCGAAGTAATACTTGTATGTCTTAATATTCCTAGACTTTCTAGTCTAACCTAAACGAAGTTGACTCTAGTATTTAATCAAGCGACTCTAGATGAGTTTTGATACTAAAATATGACAACCAAACTCGACATAACAACGCTTGGTGGGCTCAACCGAACTATGCTCTAACAATAGGAGTTAAAAGAAGTGCATTAAGAGAATAAATAAACAACAATTCAAACGAAGTATAACGTAATGTGAAGGTTTGACGGTATATACGAAGCAAATTAGTGTTTCGCTTTAACGAATATATATCAAGCCTCACAAGAAAGAGACGAAATCTACCATCATACTTAGAGATCCTACCTATATTTGAATCCTAAGAAAGCTAATCCATGTCCCCAAAGATACTCATAGGTTTTTTTCGGACCCATATTCCTTAAAGAGCCACAGAAAATACGTTATGTACAACAAAGGGTAAAAGCGTATATTCATGTCGCGGGCGGGTCTCCGACTTTTTTAAGTTACCAAACTCACCCGTATTATAATAACATAAGGAAGGTAATGAAGTCACAGTACTCCAAGGGTCATGCTCGAGGCGTCGGAACACGCCAGGAGTCCAAGGAACGGAAGGATTTCTCTCGCAATTAGGAATTTTTGTACACTGTAGTAGAAAAACGTGCTAACTTGTGATAATCCGTAAGGAATTTTATGGTGCTCTCTTGAGAAAATATGTTCCGCTATGTTTCTAGTACAACATGTCAAAAGGGAACCTCAATTGGACAAACAAACTAGGAGATGTGGCCCCGACACCAAAGTAAGTGCAATCTGAAAAACTCCTGAAATTTTATACGGGATTTCTGAAGACAAAAGTATACACGGATTTGATTGACCAAAAGCTAAAAATCAAGTGATTCATTAGAAATATTATCCTCTTACCTTTCAAAGTTGGGGTCGGGGACTCAAATAGGATTCCGTATGAAGAGTTTACAGCCAGTCTACGCAAGTCTCTCGAAACTGAAGTTTTCTGACGAACACCCAAACGAAGAGTCCTAATACAAACAGAACGTGTGGAAGGAGGATGGGCCGACCTTTATACCTAGTTCACGCCCAAAAGAGTTGGAAATTAGTTCTCTTTTCAAGCCTAGCTCAAAAGGAAGCCATCAAGTAAAATGAAAAGGAATTAGAGACAAAAGAGGAAATTAAAGGAATTTGACTTAAATAAGGAAACCTAGGGTTTTCCTTCTTTCAAAACCTCTCCAAACCGTGGCCAAGCCCCTCCCATGTGCATGGATGCTCTCCTAGGAAGTGGGACGTCAATTATTCTCTCATAATTTTTCGGAAACACCAAAGTCGAAGAGAATTAGGGTTTTGACGAAAATAGCCCTAAATTCAATAATTTGACAAAGAAAGAGATTTCTCATAAAAGGGAGGGATCCGAGCCTCTCCCTATTCACTTGGCCGGTCATCTACACCTCTCTCAACCCTTTTTATCTCATCACTCTTCAACAAAAACGAGATCATAAGGGATTTTAACCAAAATATCCCTATTTCACAATTTTGAGTATTTTCAACGAAGAATGCCCTAATACAGCCAGAGACCGACCAAGCCCTCATATACTCATTCTAAATGCCTCATGCACGTGAATATTAAGTTATTTAGGTCTCTAATGAAGAACGGGATTGAAACGAATACAGAAAGGCAGAGAGAAAATAAAGGGAATTTATCCCAAATAGGGAAGTTCGAGCTCATGATTTCCAAAAGCAAGAACGGACACGCACCACTCTCTCTCTCTCTCTCTCAGGATGTGACCATGCCTAGGAAATCTCACAACCTATCTCATGACAAATAAAAATCAAACTCATAATAGTTTTTGATGAAAATACCCTTAGTTTCAAAAATAGGTATTTTCTCTAATAAAGAGGTGTCCGATTGGTACAAGGAATTAAACACGCTATCATCACGCAACGTGTCGACCCCACAAGATAGATGCAAACCTTCCAAGCCTCTCCAAAGTGTTTGAAGGAGTCAGACGCGAACAAAATAAATTAGGGTTAGGTATAATACCTGAACTCAGAATTAGGTGATAAGGGCTCTGCAACTCAAAAAGGAATGTCTGTCTTTTCTCATGGATATTCACCAATATCCAACCATCAAGGAAGACGCTCAAAACTGTCTCTTCCCCACATACTTTCCTGTACAAACTCGAAAGCTCAAGGATGCATAAAGAGAGGAAATTAGGATTTTGGCCAAGTAAATCTTAATTAACAATTCCATTAGATCAAGACGGAAATTTGTCTCATCAAGTATCCATTATCACGCCATTAACGCTTCCCAACGCAAAGGGCCGGAAGGATTCCAAGTCCATAGTCAATTTCAAGTTAAGAGTCATAACAAGAGAAGACTAAGCATCGGTTCGGGGACTATGCAAGTCTAAAAGAATGAGTGGATTGTAATTTCGCATCTGAATGATTTTTCAGCATCTATATACTCATCATAGAACAATCAAGGTTCTACTCCGAGTAGGGGACTTAATGTAGATGGTGAAATTTGGATAAGGGGCAAAGGTGTCATTTTAAGATACCATATAGAAAAACTCAACTCTCACGGGAGAGATTAATCCCTTGGCCCTCAAGGCACCCATAGCCATAATTTCTAACATAGTCCCCGCGAGACACTGGTGGTCGTGATGTCGTGATTCCTAGCGCACATCCTCGATGAGATACTGTTGATCATGTAGGTTCTGTAGAGCGTAAAACTTCCCCGACAGACTTATGAACCATAACAACCACAATTCCAGCATGTCTTCGCGGGATGCAGCTGGTTGTAATGCCATGATTCCTAGTATACATCCTCTACGAGATACTGCTGGTCATGTAGGCTCTGTAGATGCGTAAAAACATACCCGGCGGACTTATAACCCAGAGCGGAGACATACATGTATCTTGTAAGCATGACTCAAACTATTTGAGATCAATGATAGACTCCTAGTACATTATCGCGAGATACATTGGTCATGTCTACTCTAGGATCTGACTCAACCTACTAAGGCTTCCGAAAAATTCCCAAGACATCCCCGCGAGATGCGCTGGTTGTTAGAGCATAGCTCGGTTGAACCCACCAAGCGTTGGTATGTCAAGTTTGGTTGTCATATTTTAGTGAATCAAAACTTATCTAAGAGTTGCTTGATTATGTACTAGAGACAACTTCGTATAGGTTATGCTAGAAAGTCTAGTATTATGAGACATACAAGTATTACTCGAAGACCTGAAGAACGTGAAGAAGTAACGAGCTACACGACGACATCATCCTTCCTTTTGAGGTTAATAATATTGACTTGAATTGTTTCATTCCTAACGTATCTTTCAAGTCGTGATATATTGAAAACATAACTGTGAAGCTGTGAATCAATATTTTACTCTAGTAGTGAGACATGATCATATGATCATAATATTAAGGAATTAGACTACGAAATATAACGCTTATCTTTTGAACTTCGTAGATATGACATCGACATAATCTTATGAATACTATTGTGATTATGTGTATGGGTAAAGGTGAAGATTTCATCCTAGGAAACAATGTTTACATTTGTTTAAAGGAAGCACATTCATGAACTTGTTTATGAATCGAAAGGGAAATCGCTAAGCTTATTGGTATTGTTATTCATTGCATATTTTTGGATTACCAATATGTGTGAGATGGTAGAACCGATCATAACTTATTATATATATTAGTATAACTAATCACAATGCCTGACTTATGATTTGGTATGACTAGTTTTGATTAATTAGTGTAACTGATCCTAAGTAATCACCTGAGATGGTATGATCGATATTTGTAATTGGTGTGACCGATCCTAGTAATTGGTTTGACCGATCACAAAAAAGTTGTGTAATCGATCCTTGTAATTGGTGTAACCGGTCCTAGTAATTAGTGTAACCGATCCTGGTAATTGGTGTAACCGATCCTAGTGACTGGTGTGACCGATCACAAGCAATACCATGAGTATATGGTAACGGGTCTTGGTAATTGATGTAACCGATCCTGGTAACTGATGTAACCGGTCCTGGTAACTTGTGTAGCCGATCACAAGTGTTCCATATTAAGGTATAACCGATCCTAGTGATTAGTAGAACCGATTGAACCCATGAATGTGATTTGATATTTGATAATCACATAGTTGTCTTGGAATACAGATGAACCAATTATAAACTTGTTTGGAAGTGTGGTATAATCGATTCCAAGATTGTAAATATGAAATAGGATTTACAAAGAAAAGATGTCAACATACTTTGAACACGAACAATAACTTATCTTTTATTGTTCAAAGATATTCCTTAATTACTCAAGGAGATCCCGATCCGAAATAAATTAAGAATCTTTTAATTAAGGTTGTTAGTTTTATATGCTTTAAGTACCAGCAATTAAATGCATATCTCTAGAGAATAAAAATTAGTAATGTGCATTTACTAATTGGATATTTTCTATTGAGAGATTTCGAAAAATATTGGACAAAGCATTCCTGGAATTATGAAAACCGAATGGGCATTTATTGCATATCTTGAGAATAGTTTAGGTTTTTGAAATTCCTTGGTGTCCAAACATCCTTGGTCTATAAATACCTAAGCTTGTATTTCTAGAAAACCATCCTAAGAGCTAGGAAAACTTCATCTTTTTGTTGTTTCTGGTGGAGCCGTCTATCCAGAGAGGAAAGTACCCTAATTAGGCGAAATCTCTTGCGAATCGGTCCTCAAAGATTCCGAGGAAAACCTTAGTAGAAAGTAACTTGAATGTGATAATGTTTATCAAAAATACTTCTTGTTGGAAGAGAAACTTGCAGAAACTGAAGCAAGGATTTACTCCCAGCAAACAAGTTTTGATGACAGAGAAAGCGCTTATCTCGCTCGAGAAAAACGCCTTGAGGATGATTTAGCTTCTGCTCTTGATAAAATCAAGATGTTGGAAGATGACTTGAAAAAGTTCAATACTAGTTCAAGCAAATTAACCACTATGCTAGGAGCAAGTAAAAATCATCGTGATACACGAGGATTGGGCTATAAGGGAATAAATGCTCCAAGTATTAGCAAAGAGGTAAAATTTGTCAAGGCTAGTGATTCTTCTGAGCAAAAGGTTTCTACTAATGGAAAAAGTGAAATACCTTCACTGGCAGTTAAGGTTCGAAAGAGCAAAGTTTATCAACCTCCAAAACCAGCACACATGAATCCAGGTAAGAACGTTCCTTATATTTGTCATTATTGCGGAAACAAAGGTCACCTGGAAAGGAGATGTCGTTTTCGTATAAGGAATGAAAAACTTCATGACGTTCTAGTTTGGGTGTCAAAAGAAGTGATTAAACCTAGATCATATGTTAAGGATAATACCCTTGACATTACAGGTTGTGAATGTCCAACCTTTAGGCAAAGAAATCAGTGTTGTGATATACCTAGTTTTGCATATAAACGTCATACAAAGCCTTTTCACAATCGTAATGGTTATCAAAAGGATAACTTTGTAAAGACGAAGACAAGATCCGATGCTCCTAATTGGAGAAAGACTAACTTGCAAAAGAATAGTCAATCAAATTCTCTTCCGAAAATTCTAAAAGAGAGTAATGGGAAGAAGGTTCCGGTTGTTCCTAAACGCACTCAGAAGTGGATACCAAAGAAAGCCTATGATACTTTAAGTGTGAAAAGGAATGATCTCCCAGAAAATTCCATGACTATGGAGAAGGCAGTATCCATGATGTTGGAACTTAAAAAGTTCTTTGGAAAGATGGATTTGGATGTGAAAGGTTCTAAAAGCGATCTCTTTTATGATAATCCAAAAGTCACTGTGGTGAGAAATACATTGTTAACCTCAACACAACTTGAGTGTGTTGTAAGTGCATCCTCACCAAGGAATGCCTGCTATGTATACGGTGAGGGAAGCACGAGAATTGGGGCGTACATGTTACGTTAGGTATGATTTTGAATCTTTGGTAAGGCTGTAGAATTCAATTGGATTCTTATAAAAGGTATGTCTATAAACTTGAGAAAGATTTGTGTTTTTATCATTTGCTTAGAGTACTTATAATGATCCATGTACCTTGCTTATCGTTCATTTCTACCTAACTTGATCTGTGTTTAAGGTTCTTAAATGTTTAGTTTTGAAAATAGTAGTTCGGGATGTTTGGACTTCATGGTACACATACCAGGTATGCATACCATCATTTAAAATCAAAATCTAGGGGTTTTAGTATGCATACCCGTTTGCATACTGCTCCAGATCACGAAAATTCGTTTGCAAACCCGTATGCATATTGGCCTGTAGATGTCGATTTTCGGTAAACTTATTTTGGTCGTAACTTCTTTGTCCGAACTCGGAATGACCTCATTCTTTTTGCATTATCTTCCTCTTTAAATTCTCTTGAATTTGGAAGAGTTAAGATTGGTCTTTGTCCCGACTCTTGTTTTTGAGTGTTTTGCTCCGTTTTGTCGCTCTTCTTCCACTTCTCTTGGACTTGGACACTTGGATTCTTGGAGTAATTCTCTTCTAAGCTCATTTGTAGATTTTACAAGAATGTTGTTGGTGAATCACAAAGAAGGAAGTTCAAGAATGGGCAGTAGTACGTATTGTTATGGAATTCTTGAATGTTCACAATCATCTTGTGTAAACTATGGTGCATGGTCGATAATGACTTTGTATGTTCATCTTTGTTAATAAAATATTTTTATACGCCTTTGGTAGCTATTCTTGGTGTAAATACGTGCAAAAAAAGATTGATTCTACCCTCTAAGGACAAATCATCTTGTATGTGCGAAAAAGCGGGGGCATAACAACCTCACCCAATATTTTGCTTAGCAACCTGTATGGACTAACTCCAATATACTTTCAAGAGAATCAACTAGACAGTTAGACTCAATCTTAAGAAAAGTATATCAAAGAGTTATATCTCAATTTCTCGATTCAATCCGTAATCAAACAAATAGGAATTTGCGAGCCTGATTGAATACAAGAGAAATAACTTGAACGGTACCAAAGACCAATGTTCAAGGATCAATCAATTTCAATCAACAACCAAAGGTTGGATTTACCAATTGATTGATTCAACGCACAACCTGTGATATTTCAATTATATAACAAAATATAATGCGGAAAAGAAATAACACAGACACTAGAAGTTTTGTTAACGAGGAAACCACAAATGCAGAAAAACCCTGGGACCTAGTCCAGATTTGAACACCACACTGTATTAAGACGCCACAGACACTAGCCTACTACAAAGCTAACTTCGGTCTGGACTGTAGTTGAACCCTAATAAATCTAACACTGATTCAAGGTACAGTTGCGCTCCTTATGTCTCTGATCCCAGCAGGATACTACGCACTTGATTCCCTTAGAGAATCTCACTCACAACTAAGAGTTGCTACGACCCAAAGTCGAAGACTTGATAAACAAATCTGTCTCACACAGAAAAGTCTATTGGAATAGATAAATTTTTCTCCCACAGAAATAACTACGAGTTTTGTTCCGTCTTTTGATAAATCAAGGTGAATAGGAACCAATTGATAACCCAGACTTATATTCCCGAAGAATAGCCTAGTATTATCAATCACCTCACAATAATCTTAATCGATTAACGAAATAAGATATTGTTGAATCACAAACGATGAGACGAAGGAGTTTGTGACTACTTTTCAATCTTGCCTATCGGAGATATAAATCTCAAGCCAATCTTACGATTGTACTTAATCACAATATAAAACAGCAAGATCAGATCACGCAACTATAGAGAAAATAGTTGGGTATGGCTTCACAATCCCAATGAAAGTCTTTAAGTCGTTAACCTACAGGGTTTCGTGAAAAACCTAAGGTTAAAGGAGAATCGACTCTAGCTTATACAACTAGTATCACACAAGAGGTGTGGGGATTAGGTTTCCCAGTTGCTAGAGTTCTCCTTTATATAGATTTCAAATTAGGGTTTGCAATCTAAGTTACCTTGGTAACAAAGCATTCAATATTCACCGTTAGATGAAAACCTGATTAGATTCAAGCTAATATCTTTCAACCGTTAGATCGAACTTAGCTTGTTATACACAAATGAAATGTACCTTCATTTAGGTTTGAGTAACCGTACCTAAACGTGTACACTTAGTCGGTTCAACAATAGTTAACCAATGGTTAGCCATATGAGCACTTTCATGTCAACCTTATTCATCTTTATCATAACTAGTTCAAATGAACTAGTTCGAGAGTTGTTCAGTTGCTTAGATCTCATAGAAGTATACAAGACACAATCGAAGCAAAATCGATTTTGATTCACTCGAATTAATTCATGAACATTATAGCCACGGTTTGTAAAGATTGCATTCCTTATTATATAAATGTTTTAGTTCATGAACAAACCGATTTTAGAAAGTAACCTCCTTAAGTATGCAAACGGGTACGCATACTTAAGTACCCGTATTGAGTTTGTTTTTACTTCCAAACTCCAGCAGAAATTCACGGACGTGAAACTTCCACCAGTATGTGTACGGGTACGCATACTTACCCGATTTCCAACAACCGCCAGTACGCGTATGGGTACGCATACTTTAAGTTCCCGGTTTTGGACTTTTACACAAATGTGAGAACACACTATGTTTATATCCAAACATGGTTACTTGTTCTAAACTCTCATTTCAATCATTGAAACTTTCTTAGAGGATGTTAAAATAGCTGTTGTCCACAAACTATTTTCATCAAAATGATTTTCAAGTTATTGAAATAATATGACTTTCGTCATGAGTAAAGATGAACTTGGCTAAAGCGAAAGCTTACCAACACATATTTCGAGAAATAGATAAGCAAGATAAACTCGGCTCGAAATAGCAAATGTGTATAATTGAAGTCTATATAGCAATACGACTTTTGTCTCAAAATAGGAGATAAAATAAATAGACTTTTGAGTGATAGATAAGTTCAAGTCTCCACATACCTTTTGTTGATGAAGTTCCACAAGTTCCCTTGAGTAGTTCTCCGTCTTCATTCGATGAACGCCATGGAGTCTAAAGCTCAACTATACTTATTGTCCTAATCCGAGACTTAGCTATAAGTAAACTAGAAATCAAGACTTATAGTTTTGGAAACTAAACTTGACAAACAAGCTTGAGATAGCAACGCTTGCGAGTTCGACCGAACAATGCTCTAACAATGTGCATTACGAGTTTGTCTTGATGTCTAGGAAACTTCTTATGAGAATTTATTCTTGTGTTTTAAGAAGGATAACTAGAGCTTGGAATATCAATTATTGTGATTACACATAGCTATTGCCAACGATTCTCATCTTGCAATGTTTTTGGATTTATTTATTTAAATTATAAAATTTATTTGGAAGATGATTTTTGCAGTATTAATCTTTATGATTTTATATATTGCAAATTGTTATGGGATATGTTGTTTACGTCCGTGAACCTTGACTGTCCCATATTTGCTCAAAAGTTAACTCTATTATATGTCGGTATGAAAGTATTGATAAAAGATAGAATGAACTTTTGACTACAAAAGTTAAGCCTATTATGTCATTATGCAAATATTGATGGAAGATAGGATGAAGTTTTGTTTACAAAGATTAAATCTATTATATGTCATTGTGCAAATAGTGATGAAAAATAGAATGAATCTTTGATTATTCCGCAGTATTGGTCTTTCCCTGATCCACATCTTTGTGTATGTACTGTGTTGCTCCGTAAGTTCTCTTATGTTGAGCATGTCTAATTAAATTGATCATTTTCATTGTGGTTAATTCAATTGATATTTTTGGATACAAATTCATGTTTCATGTGATTTGTTAATATCCAAAGAAATCCTTCTTTTCTTGTAAAATTAAGGTCGCTCTGGTTGTTCTTTCGGGAATGACATTTTATGGGGGAGAGTTCTTAATTGAACTTGTGCTTAATTGCCAAATCTTTGTGGGGAGTGTGGCTGTGGAATATTGTAGGGGTTATCTTGTATCTTTATAAACTCCTTGATGAATGCATTTAGTTTCGGCTATTTGATGGCATCTAAACAAGTTGATATGTTGTTCTCTTTTGGTCTTGAAGTATCTCTATGGAAATTTCATGGGGATCCCACTAGTTTTCGTACCTTTACCAATTTTTATTGATAAAAAGAGGGAGAATTAATGTGTAGTTCACACTACAAATACATACGGTTTACGGGTCATTATGTAAGGGGGAGTAGTTTTCATGTGAGATGAAGTATTGACTAAGGGGGAGTGATACATATCACCATAGTATTATTGTCGAAGTTGTGATACAATTGAACTTTGATGCTGTGTAGTGATACTATGACATTGTATTATAATGATTGAGAGCAACTATTTTCTCATTGTTATTGCTACGGATCTTCAACAACAATGATGCGGAATTGAACACATTTGGAATCATTGGAATACTTGGAAGTGACGAAGATTTCGAGTAACGTTGAAGAACCAAGGAGATCAAGCATTTGGATGAGAAGCTACAAAGTTTATTTATTTGTAATCCATATGTATTGATAGTTTTATCACTAAAATTTACAAATGGGGAGATTGTTAGAGCACTGCTCGGTCGAACTCGCAAGCGTTGCTATCTCAAGCTTGTTTGTCAATGTTAGTGATCAAAACTATAAGTCTTGATTTCTAGTCTACTTATAGTGATGTCTCGGACTAGGATAGATTGTGTAGTTGAGCATTAGACTTCACGTCGTTCATCAAATTGAAGACGAAGAACTACTAAGGAGAGCTTGTGGAACTTCATCAACAAAAGGTATGTGGAGACTAAAACTCATCTATCACTTGAAAAGTCTATTTCTACTCTATCTCCTATATTGAGACAAAGGTCGTTTATGGTTTTCGATTATACACATTTGAGATTTCGAGCTGAGATTAAGTTGCTTACATATTTCTCGGAATATGTGTTGGTAAGCTTTCGCTTCAACCAAGTTCATCTTATTTTCTTGACGAAAGTCAAAAGATGATCATGTGAAAATCGCCGAGTAACATCTTACATGGTTTGTGTGATACAATCATTTGATGTAGGGTTGGAATGTTTCGTTATGATTATTTCAATATCTTGAAAATTGCTTTGATGCTAATAGTGTGTGAAAACGGCTATTGTCATCCTCTAAGAAAGTTTCAATGATTGAAATAGAGTTTAGAATACTTAACCATCATTGGATTATAAACATAGTGTGTATTCTTGCATGTATGTGATCCATGATCGAAACTAAAGTATGCATACCCGTATGCGTACTTGTAGTTGTGAAATTCCGTGTACAAAGTACATATACCGGTACGCATACTTGCGTAAGGTATAGGTATGGGAATTTCTGCTGGGTTTTGGAAGTGTACTTAAGTATACGTACCCGTTCGCATACTGGCAAACTCAAACTCAGATCGGCTACTTAAGTATGCGTACCCATTTGCATACTTGAGTGGTTAAAGTTCTAGAATTGGTTTGTTCATGAACTAATACATTTATATATTAAGGAATGCATTCTTTGCAAACCGTGGCTATAATGTTCATGAATTGATTCGAGTGAATCAAACCATTTTGCTTCGATTGTGTTCTTGTATACTTCTATGAGAATATAGCAATTGAACAACTCTTTAACTAGTTTCATTTGAACTAGTTATGGTTAAGATGAATATGGTTGATATGAGAGTGTTCATATAGCTAACCTCGGTTAACTACGGTTGAGCCAACATGGTGTACATGTTTAGGTACGGTTACATAAACCTAAATGAGGGTACATTTCATTTGTGTATAACAAGCTAAGTTCGATCTAACGGTTGAAAGATATTAGCTTGTATCTAATCAGGTTTTCATCTAACGGTTGAATGCTTTGTTACCAAGGTAACTTAGATTGCAAACCCTGATTTGAAAACTATATAAAGGAGAACTCTAGCAACTGGAAAACCTAATCCCCACACCTCCTGTGTGATACTAGTTGTATAAGCTAGAGTCAATTCTCCTTTAACCTTAGGTTTTTCACAAAACTCTGTAGGTTAACGACTTAAAGACTTCATTGGGATTGTGAAGCCAGACCCAACTATTTTCTCTGTAGTTGCGTGATTTGATCTTGTTGTTTCTATCATATTTTAGTAATATCTTCTTTAAGATTGGCTGGAGATTTATTCTCCGATAGGCAAGATAAAAAGTAGTCACAAACATCTTCGTTTCATCGTTTGTGATTCCACAATATCTTGTTTCGCTACCATACGATTAAGATTATTGTGAGGTGATTGATAATACTAGGTTGTTCTTAGGAAATATAAGTCCAGTTTATCAATTGGTTCATGTGCACCTTTATTTATCAAAAGACGAAACAAAACTCGTTGGTATTTCTGTGGGAGATAGATTTATCTATTCCAATAGACTTTTCCGTGTAAGACAGATTTGTTTATCAAGTCTTCGACTTTGGGTCGTAGCAACTCTTAGTTGTGGGTGAGATCATCTATGGGAATCAAGTGCGTAGTATCCCGTTGGGATCAGACACATAAGGAGCGCAACTGTACCTTGAATCAGTGTGAGATTGATTATGGTTCAACTATAGTCCAGTCCGAAGTTCATTGGTAGTAGGCTAGTGTCTGTAGTGACTTAATACAGTGTGGTGTTCAAAGCTGGACTAGGTCCCGGGGTTTTTCTGCATTTGCGGTTTCCTCGTTAATAAAACTTCTGGTGTCTGTGTTATTTCTTTTCTGCATTATATTTTGTTATATAATAGAAATATCACAGGTTGTGCGTTGTATCGATCAATTGGTAAATCCAACCTTTGGTTGTTGATTGAAATTGATTGATCCTTGAACATTGGTCTTTGGTGCCATTCAAGTTATTTCTCTTATATTCAATCGGGCTCGCAAATTCCTATTTGCTGATTGCGGATTGAATTAAGAGATAGAGATATTAAACTCTTTGATATACTTTTCTATAGATTGAGTCTAACTGTCTAGTTGATTCTCTTGAAATTATATTGGAGTTTGTCTATTCAGATTGCCGAACGAAATATTAGGTGTGATTGTTATACCCCCCGCTTTTTCAGATTAGTTGCGTGAAATCGGTAACACCTAATAGTTCTCTTGAGATCTATTTTGATTGTTACAAATCCGAATCTTATTACTTAGGTAATAGAGATTGGATTGATCTAGCAAGGCAAAGGAGTTTATTAGTTTAAATGGAAGAGCCTTTGCATATGACTTGAGATATCTTTATCTAGAAAGAATCAATAGAGTTGTTACCAAATGAATTTGTTGTTTTTTTACTGTTTGGAATACGATCCAAAGGAAATGTTCCAGTGCGTGCACTTATTGAATGTCGGAAGCGCAGGGATACTGAAGAAACTAAGTGAACTAGGGTTAGTTGCTTGGTATCAACTATACGAAGTTGGTTTAGATTTTGTATAGCGGCTTTATTCTGAGAGTATTCAATTTTGGACTAGGTCCCGGGGTTTTTCTACATTTGCAGTTTCCTCGTTAACAAAATCTTGCTGTGTCATTTACTTTTCCTTTCTGCAATTATAATTGTTGTTATTATAATTTAAAGTAAATTACACAAACGTTAACTCCGCTTTACTTGATAGTGATCATATAGAGTTTGGTTAAGTCCAAACCTATTATCAAGTAATCACACTTTGATTGTTGTATTGTATCGATCTCGTATCCATAGACGATCACACAAAGTGTGAATACCGATTTGTCGTATTGTCTCGACTTTGTCCATAGACAATCACTTTTGGTAAGAGGACTTATAGGTGGATAAATAAAAGATTGTGGTGTATTTGGGTACCCTCGTATTTTCAATTAGTATCAGAGCAGGCAAACATGAAAAGATCTAACAATCTGTGTCTGGTGCGACCCAACTGTTTTGGGGTAAAAACTGTTTCTGCTGGTTTTGGTAAATTTGGGTGTGTTAATGAGAAACGAATTTAGACCTAAACAAATGCATTGCACGGGAGTACTTTAGATTCGAGAGATCAATCTGTAAAATCCTGGCCTAAACCAAGAAATGGCCGTTCCAGTCTTACTTCGGTCACAAAGTGAAGGAGAAGGGTTGGTTTTAGGGAGGGAAGCAAAGAAGGTGTTAAGACCAGAATGGTTAATTCTGAAGGTGTGGCTATTTATGACTTGTATCAGAATTTGAAACCGGCTTGCAGAATGTAAGCTATCAGTTCTTTTGTGTTTTTATGGATACTGTGTTGTTGTTAACCAAAACTCTGTTGTTGGTGTGATTCGAACCCAGCACATTGTGTGCGTGGTAGACGCATTTACGTGTCTAATTTGTCTCAATTTTATATATTGTTGGTACTCAAATTTGTACTTATTTTGCTATTTTGTGTATTTGTAGGTGCTTTTGGGAAATAAAGCTCAATGGACTAAAATGTGGAATTTCGGTCGTAAAATGGAGGAAATGAAGTGATTTATAATTTAATGGGCTAGGCCTAAAATGAAGAAGATGGGCAATTATTTCATTTGTCCAATTATTTGGATATGGGAGAGTGGAAAGTGTGGATCTCATTATGTCGACATAATTTACAAGATATTTGGAGATATTTTATTTATAATCAAGAAAATAAAAGTGGGAATTAAATATATGAAGAGTATGGAAAGAATATTATTCTTTATGGTTGGAGTTAATAAAGAATAAATAATTCCCAAATAAAGAAAATTATAACTGCATGGGAATTATATTATTTGACGCGTGGCACATTCTTATTGGAGGATTTTTTATTGTCTTGACATGTGGCGCATTCTCATTCGGCGATGATGTGGTAGTGGTGAATAAAATAGGAAAATGGGTTCCTTTGAAAGCCATAAATACGCCGTGGATACAAGGAAAAGGGAGGTCCGGAATCTGAGAAAAAGAGTAGAGTTTTTATTTCATTTTTTAATTTCTCTTTTGTAATAATGGAGTAATTTCTCCGCTAGGGTGGAGGAAGAAACTATTTTTGATGGGTAATATTTAATATTTAATTTCTTTGACAAATTTATTCTATATTTGTGCTTTTAATTTATTAAAAATTTTCTCTTCTTTACATGCTTCATAATAACTGTTTTGGGTAGTTTCTACCGATCTTTTATAAGCGAAGGAAAATTATGCCTTAGAATAGCGACGAGAGTCATAAAAAGAGCTTGTAGTGTTATATCTTCAAAGCATAAGATTGGGTTCGAAACTGTTTTGAGTAAAGTGGGAGTATTTCGTCAAAAAAATTGTTATTGAGTTTACAAATATTGGAAGTAGTGGAATCCAAAACCCTAGATTCATCTCTCCTTGATAAACCAAAAATCAAATTTAATTAGTTTTTCTTAGCATTTTCTTAGTTAATCTAAACCAAATCTTCATAAAAGTCCGAGAATCGAATCTTTCTTACCACTTGTAAAAACTACATCAGTGCGTTAGGTGAATGCTCCACCGTTGTGACATGGTTGATGTCTTGAGTATTTTCGTGGAAAATATGTAGCAGATTGCTGAGTGGGTCTCGTATGCAAGACCTAGTTATTATGATTAATTGTACGCCAGCTAGGTGGCGGATAGCCATGTATGGCAAGTAAGTCGGGAGACTTGCCGCATGAGAATGGCGTGTGACTCTATCAGGTTAGTCTTGGTTGGTCACTTAAGACTTACCATAGGCCGATCAATTCCGTGGAGAATTTGGACGGCTGAGATTGTAATTCATGAGAGGGGGTGGCTGTTGATTATGGCCATATTCCGTTGGCACCTGGTGATGGCATAGAGGCGCCAGTGGCATGGTGGCACGATTGACACATGCCAGTGGCATAGTGGCGTGAATAGCATCTGGCGTAGCCGCGGTCGTTATATCTTGGCATATTGGTGTTGAATCCAAATATGGCTTGGCAATATTGGCTCTAGTTGCCACATCAAACTTAATGTCATAGGTAGCATTATTTGGCATGCTTGGCGTAGCAACCTTGCTTAAATTAGGGTTTGGCATGCAAAAACCCTAATTAGCGCGTGTGGCATGTGGCCGTGGCGCGGTGACATTCTTTGTGCAGATGGTGCCATGGACGCGTCAAAGGAATTATGGCAAGGCCATAATGCGGGAACGACCACAAGCGCAAGGATAGCCATGTGTAGCCATAGCATGGCGCCATTTTTAGGGTTTCCTGGGTCCCGCATGGCTTGTGACATGTTGTGGGGCCAAAGTGACGTAATTTGGGCCACGACTGGAAATTGGGGTTTCGACTAGTGCCGTTAAAGCAAAAGTCGTGCTTCTGATTAGAATACCCTGATTGAAGTCCGTTATGGCATTGGCCACGAATAGAAAGTGGGTTAGCACGTAGCTGCGCCATTTGTGGCACATTGGCATGTTACTGCGGCGGAGTGGCATGTTGGCATTCCGATTAGCACGTTGGCGTGGCATGGCGCGTTTGGCATGGTTTGGCCTTTTTATGCGCGTGGCGGGTTTAGAACGACCTGATTGGTCAATAGAAAAGGGGTCGGCCAAACATAGGGCGTGGCCACATCTTTAGTGCGCGTGGCACATTTAAAGCGACCTGATTGGCCGATAGGAAAGAGGGCCGGCAAGTATGGGCCCGACCACATCTCATGTGCATGTGGCGCATTTAAAGCGACCTGATTGGTCGATGGTAAAGAGGAGGGCCAGCAAGCAGCATGGGGGCATGGCCATCTGCAGGTGGCGCCGGCTGGCCTATGGCACGGCCACACCTCCCTTTGTTGTTGCTCCTATTTTCCGCGGCTCCTCTTTTATTTCTTGTTTTCTGATTTTGGGTAGGACTTTGCACCTACTAATCCATGGCGGATCAATTGCCTAGTTTGCCTAGGTTTAGTTTCGACCAGCAGGGTCTGATATACTACGCAGGGCGCAAAAAAATCTAATTTTTGCAAATTAATTAGGTTGATATTAAATCTTGTGAACTATCACAAAATTGATTGGATTATGCGTGTTGACACAGAGTTATTTATTGCCAGAGAGCAGCATGCTTTTTGACTGAGTACTTTTATGCAAACCTCAACCTTGATACTTCGGGAAATTTATGCTACTCAGCTGCGAGTGAACACTAATTCTCATGTCATATCAATATTTAGGGTTCAGCCGTGGAACACAGCACAGAAAGTATTTAGTCAGTCCTAAATTAATGAATAATACAGGCAAGGTGTCGAAATTTACAGAATATCTGGGATTGTTGCTACATGCACCATTCTAGATAAATTTCATGTAAACATATTGAATTGCTCAATTAATACGCAAATGAAGAGGTTGTGTACTCAACACTTTTACATGGCTCTGTCTCTTTGCAGAATGACAGCATAATAAATGCAGGGTTTTACAATTTTAACCCTGAACTAAAAACCACCATCAACATTAAGTCCCCTGCTTAGCACGCAACAGTGACATTGTTGCGGGGTAAGCATTAGATGGTGATAGTCAAGCGGCAAAATGGTCAGGCCAGAGTAAGTAAACATTACCAGGTAAGTGGACGCTTCATATCTTCGGGATATGCTTATGCCAGGGCTTCAAGCTGGGGAAACGCATCATTCCTTTGACTATCTGGCTGTTTTCTCCCGGTCTTCATTAGGGTATCGATGAGAAACATTACTCGGTCGAAGTTGAATCCTTGACTATCGGATAAGTCCCGTTGTGGTTGTTCAGCATCCGTTTCTCCTTAGGGTTTCCGCCATATATATGCATGTGAACTAGACTGTTCTCCCCAGTTCAGGAAAAAGACCCTTCTTGTTGAATTCATATCTCTTCATCATGTCGAACAGAAGTGAGTCATCTTCAATCCAGCTAGACTCTTCGGCCAAACGCATGCGGCTTGTATCCAGAGTATGACTCTAATTAACTCCTGATTTTGAAGTGATGATTCTTCTTTTCCTCATAATACTGTTGCTTTTTTTTTAGAGTGGGCAGATTACTGGGTCTTACGACAACTCCCCCGTCCGGATCATCCGAGTCAAAAAGATCATACCGATATGCCTTTTACTGACGAATAGATATTTGCTTGCCACCACTGGTAGGTAACAAAGTGAGATTTTTTGTTTTGTGTAGAGGTACCAGCTGGAACATGCGTGACCGTGGTTGACGACGATGATTTGGCCATTCCTCTTCCTTCAAGCTCAAATACGTCGACTGTTGCAGACCTGGAAAACACTGATTTGGGTATTTCCTGCTACGAATACCCCAATGCAGGCTTGCCATTTGATATTCACATGAAATGTTTATCTTCTAGTTACCGAAGTGTTGGTGAATTCCTAGTGCGGAAAGAATTTGTGGCTTTGTACACAAAAATATGGAGAAGATATGGCCACATTGCCACTAGAAACGTGATGCGGCATTGCTCGCCTGCTTTAGTTACCACGGTAAACTGCCTCCTTCCTATGATTGTCGAAATGGAAGGCACATCCATTCGCGACGTCGCTGAATCAACTGTTGAAAAGTGGGAGAACATGGTATCTACATGTGAATCCCTAGAATTTAATTTGGGTTGGCTGCGGCACCGTCTCTACATTGTCAAAGTTAATCGAGCCGGCATCCTCGCTAATGTCATTCCTGCTACCAAGGCTATTTTGGAAGAGGAGAAGGCTCTGACTGCTGAATCTGAAAAGGTGGAACAGGCAATCCAGAACTTGAAGAGTAGGACTGGAAGGTATCAAGATAGTTTGAAGATGATGCTTTCAAGGAACTACAACTTATTGGATGGTCTTTTCTGAGCCATTCTTATTATGCAGTCATAAGAACGCATGATGGCTCTTTTGGGTTTTGAACCTTTTTTTTTTTTTATGAATTGTATTGGGTTTTAGAAAAAGGAAAAAGGAATTTTCATTAATATGTCCTGACTAAATTTTGATAACTTAGATGTGAGAGAAACAAAAAATGCTTGGATGGCCGTGCTACGAAACGGCAAGGGATGGAGTGATGGTCAGGCATATTATGCCTTGAGCCATTTTCCATTGATGACCGCTTCCAATTTGCCTCCATCCTCTTTGACAATCTTGTAGTACCTACGGTTATACGCCTTGGTTACCACATAAGGACCTTCCCATTTTGGGAAAAACTTTGGTGCGGACATGTTTTGCAGAATGTGCTTAGCAGTCTTCAATACCAAATCTCATATTTGGAAAGTTCGAGGTTTTATAGCTTTAGCGTATGCTATGGAGACCCTATTTCTATACGCCTGAGCATGCTCTTCTGCTTTAGCTCCTAGAGTCCAGAGTATCTAACTCCGCTATTCTGGCACTCGATGCTTCGGTCTCATTCCATTGAACTCCACTCG
This sequence comes from Papaver atlanticum, assembly GCA_023531105.1. Classification (NCBI taxonomy): domain Eukaryota; kingdom Viridiplantae; phylum Streptophyta; class Magnoliopsida; order Ranunculales; family Papaveraceae; genus Papaver; species Papaver atlanticum. The sequence goes on from JAJJMB010005149.1 coordinate 1,250,349, forward strand.
CCGCTGCAATCCTAGCCGACGGAATTTTAATCTCTGCCGAGAGAATTGCATCTGCGCCATAGACAAGTGAATAGGGAGAGACGCCAGTAGAGCTTCTAGGTGCCGCCCGATATGCCCATAGTGCCATGGGCAGTTGTTCGTGCCACGTTCGAGGATTATCATGTATTGTTCGGCTGAGAATTCGAATTAAAGTCTTGTTGGTGCTCTCGGCTTGCCCATTCCCTTGGGGGTAGCAAAGAAGTAGAGAAGACTTGCTTAATTCCATATTTTTCGAGTAACTCTTGTACTTGCTTGTTGGCGAAGGGAGTGCCATTATCAGTAATGATGTGCTTAGGCGCGCCAAACCGACAAATGATGTATTCCTTAATAAATGCTGCAATCGTCGCTCCAGTAGTCCCTCGCAGAGGAATAGCTTCAACCCATTTAGTAAAGTACTCCGTTGCGGTTATGATATACTCATGCTGCATTGACGATGGCGGATTGATCTTCCCAATGATGTCAAGTCCCCAGCTGTAAAATGGCCACAGACTACTTACCGAGTACAGGGGAGCAGAAGGTATGTGGATGAGGTTCCCGTGAATTTGACATTCGTGGCACTTTTGAACAAACGCCGCTGCATCGTCTTCCATAGTTGGCCAGTAATATTTCTCATGTATCTGGAGAAATAGTTTCTTCTTCCCTTGGTGTTCACCTTCATGCGTCTCCTTTAACATAATTGGGATTTCCGCCTTTGCCAGGCATCGTAGCAGATCACCTCCAAAGCTTTTACGGTATAGGGTTCCTTCATGAAATACAAATCTTTTGGCTCTTTGCTTCATCTTGGCTGCATCCTTCTTATTGGTATGGAGTACACCGTCGCGGAGGTAACTGATGTATGGCTCTCGCCAGTCCCCAGCGTGGCCAATGTTAAAGACTTCCAATTGATGTGGCGGTGCTTGACAATTGGAGCAAGACCCTTGGAGCGATCGAGATTGAGTCTCCATATCCGGCCAGTAGTAGCCCAGGCGTTGAAGATGACGGTAAAGAGTTACCACCAATGTTTGTCCACATATTTCACCGTGGACATGGTTAAGTTGTAGCTGTGCTTCTTCATCTCCGAGACATCTCGATAGGGATCCATCTGGGTTTCGATGATATAGCCCCGTGAAGCATGAAGAAGTTTTGTAGGGTTTTGAGACTAACCTTTCCTTGGGAAAGCGAACTGTTAAACTCTTGAATAATCGGGGTCCTCCAATCATTGGCTTCAGTATCCTTAGACTGCAAAAGCCATGTCGATGCCACGGTCCGTCTCCTCACCATCAAAGTTTCTTCCAAACCTTCGAATTACAGCTTCGAGGCTAATGTGGCTAGGCAATCGGCGTGTTTGTTGTTGTTTCGACCGACATGAGTTATGGTCGCATCAGCGAAGTAATTCAATAACTTTTGTGCCTCAGATCTATACGGGGCCAGTGTTACCTCTTTTAGTGCGTACACTCCATTCATCTGGTTAACCAATAATTTAGAGTCGCCTCTTACTTCCAGGTGCGTGGCTCCTGCTCGTTTGGCCAGCGAAAATCCTATGAGAAAGGCTTCATATTCCACTGAATTGTTGGTGCACTGAAAGTCCAGCTTGAAAGAATGCGAAAAGACTTCACCAGTTGGAGACACTAGAACCACACCCGCTCCTCCGGTATTATTGTTGGGGGTGGCGGAGCCGTCGAAATATAGTAAGCACGCTTCTTCTTTGACGAAAGAGATCTCTGGAAATTCCACAAGAAGGTCTTCATGCAGTGCGGTTGTACCTTCTCCCGGGAAAGCTGCTAGTAAGTCTGCTACTGCTTGTCCTTTAATAGCTCTTGGGGGAACGCATGTTATATCGATCTCTGACATTTGAAGGAGCCGTTTGGCTGGCCTGCCTATCAAGGCCACTTTTGAGAGAAAGAATTTGACAGGATCGGCTTTAGATATCAGCACCACTTTGTTCGACAACAGATAATACCTAAATTTCTGAATAGAGTGAATCAGGGCTAGGCATGCCTTTTCCGCCTTGGGGTATCTGAGTTCGGCATCTCTCAAAGTCCGACTGAAATAGTATATAGGGTGTTCAATTCCTTCATCGTCTTCTTGAGCGAGGAGAGCTCCAACAACAGCATCGCTGGAAGTAGTGTAGAGGCACAATGGTCTTCCTTGTATAGGAGATTTCATGACAGCTGGCGATGACAATATTTGTTGAATCTTCCGAAATGCTTCTTGTTGTAGCACGGTCCAAACGAAACTTGCTCCCTTCTTCAGCAAGGGGGTGAATGAAGCAATAAGCTGGGCTAAACCAGGTATAAAACGCCGAATGTAGTTTACCTTGCCCGTGAAGCTCTGGAGTTCTTTTACAGTTCACGGAGGCGGCATCGTAAGGATGGCTTGGGTCTTGGCTGGGTCGAATTTGATTCCTTCGGCAGTCACCTGGAATCCCAAAAATTTTCCCGAGGAGACACCAAAAGCACATTTCAAAGGGTTCATTTTCAGCTTGTACTCACGACACCTTTCAAACACTTGCCGCAGGACCTCTGTGTGGGATGCTCGAGTTCTTGATTTGACTACTATGTCATCTACGTAATCTTCGACTTGCTTGTACATCATATCATGGAAAATCGCAGTCATGGCGCGTTGGTAGGTAGCACCAGCATTTTTCAAACCGAAAGGCATCACAGTATAATAAAAGTTTCCGAAAGGAGTTCGAAAAGCTGTCTTACTTGCGTTATGCTCATACATCTTTATCTGATTGTAGCCGCTGTACCCATCCATGAAAGAGAACATGCCATGTTCGCTGGTGGCGTCTACTAGCATATCAATGTTGGGAAGAGGAAAATTGTCCTTGGGGCAGCATTTGTTCAGATCCCTAAAATCAACACAGCACCTAATTTGACCGTTTTTCTTCTTTACAGGAACCACATTGGCCAACCAGGTGGGATGGTGAATGGGTTTGATGAAACCAGCGTCTAGTAACTTCTGAATCTCAGTCTTGATTTGTTCCTCCACATCGTGTATGAACTGCCGTGGAGATTGCTTGACTGGTTTGGATCCAGGTATTATGTGTAGATGATGAGTGACCAGTTTTTCATCCAAGCCAGGCATTTCCTCGTTTGTCCACGCGAATACATCTTGATATTCCTTAAGAAGATTCATAAGTTTTGCGCGTTCATCTGCACATAGAGCCGAGCTAATGGAGACGGGTCGTGGAGATTCCCCGCTTCCGATGTTGACAATTTCGAGTTCATCTGTGGTGGAGTTGGTGTCGTCTTGCAACTGCCGTGGAGCGTCTGGTACTTCTTCTTGTGGATTGTCATTATGATTTCATTCCATTAGGCGGAGAGCCTAGGTGGTAGTCTCCCCTGCTAATTGCTAACAGCGGCGCCGATATATAGTCTTCCCCTTTTCATCACGACTTGCGACAAAAGTCCGCTCCCTATTGGTATGAGGATAAGACGAATTTCCATTTAATGAGGGAAGATTGGCATGTCCCATCAGCGTAGGTGTGTCGTGAGATCTGGCCCCTTTTTTAGTGATGCGAGCCTGTCCTCCTCCTCAATCGACGTCTATGCAGGGAGTGGAGTGCAGTGAACCTTTCCTGGTGAGTCTCGTGAATTTTCCCCTTGCTCGAACAGCACTATGCCACAAATTGGTGCATAAAGAGACAACGACGCGGGAATGCAAACAACTTCTTCATTCAGCATAGTTTTCAAGCGTTGGTGATACGTTGAAGGGATGATCCTGTTATCATGAAGCCACGGTCTTCCCAGTATCATGTGGTAATCCGGATCCTTCTCTATTACTTCGAATTTCACCTTCGACTGGACTGGTCCCACTGACAGATTTAGAATGATGTATCCATATGTGCTGGTTTGGTTTCCTTCGAAATCTGTCATCATGGTGGGCTGCCGTACGATTTTACTTGGCCGCACCTTGGCTGTCCTAAGGGTTCTAAGAGTAATGACATTCGAGGATGCTCCCATATCAATGAGAGCCCTTCTAAATTCTGAATCCTTGATGTGTGCAGTGACATGTAGGGTTCTGTTATGACCCTCTTCTGCCATCATGTCGTCTTCAGTAAATGTAACATTGTTGATGGATATCTTTGACATTTTTGAAGCCTCTGGATGTGAAGGAGCCAAGCGCGTATCTAGGGCTATTTGATTGATCGCAGCAAATGTCTCCGCTCTCCGATCCTTTGAAAGGTGTAGAAGTTCGCATAAACTTTCTACCAAAGAAGCTGCTTCCTGACCCACTGGCCTCTGGTTGGTAGTGAAACTGTTGATTCGAGGACGATCATCTGAGGCGTCAGTCCCCAACGTTAGAATTTCTGGGACAGGGGATCCGCTCCAATCTGATGTCAATCTGACAAGAAAATTGAGTATGCTATTTATCGTCTCCTTCATCAGGTCCATGTTCCTTATGTGGATCTCCTGAACTCGCGCCAACTCGATTAATCTTGGGATTTCTTCATTGGCTGCGCCATTGGGTATGGCGTTGGGAGGAGAGATGTCGCCATTTGCAAGATTCTGACCGGAATTTGGATTTGTAGAATCAGTTCTAAGACCGACAATCCTTTTGAAAATTGGGGTTGCGACCGAGAGATTAACCTCCCACTGTGGTCGCCAGTTGTTTTGGGGTAAAAACTGTTTCTGCTAGTTTTGGTAAATTTGGGTGTGTTAATGAGAAACGAATTTAGACCTAAACAAATGCACTGCACGGGAGTACGTTAGATTCGAGAGATCAATCTGTACAATCCTGGCATAAACCAAGAAATGGCCATTCCAGTCTTGCTTCGGTCACAAAGTGAAGGAGAAGGGTTGGTCTTAGGGAGGGAAGAAAAGAAGGTGTGATATGATTTTAATTGTTGTAGAAAAAGTGGAAGTAAGATTCGTTCAACTCGGACTTGTGAAGAATAATTTTTAGACTTAATTTAGAAAACTATAAAAATCAAAATAATGTTTTGGTCAAGATTATAAAAAGCACTGAGACTCAGGAT